>WITN01000215.1:0-119673 GCA_015025155.1 Lactarius quietus
TTGGTGTATCACACCAGATCTACAGGTACATGGGACCAACCAGACAAAGACGATTCTCTGCACTGTGAACTACTCACTCCCTACTGCATGTCTTGGGCACGTGGAAACCATCATGCCGAGATGACTCTTTGCTCCCCCACTCACTCCTCTGCAGACACCGTGGAAATAATCTGGCAAGGAAGAAGCATTGATTTCAGGACTATCTAATGCACGGATGCAGGTGATGCAACTTTCACTGTCATGCCAGCTAATGGCAGTGAGTACAACCCAACCCAGGCCAGAGGGGAGTCTGGACATCCAGCACACTGCATCATGGCCTACCCAACTCTGCAATTATTCTACAATGCTGGCAGTGTTTTGAAGTGGTCAACCATTAATGGCAGGCAAGACCCCAGAGATTCATACATACATGGTGCAAAAAAGTACACAGCAGGGAATCAAACTGAGTTGCAAAATTTAGACATTATCCAGTACACCATGTCCAGCTACAGTTCGTCACCCACCCATGCTATATGAGTAGCAATTTCAGGCTGACATGGTGACGTCTCTAAAAAGCTGAAGTCACTTTGTTTTGAATTTTTGGAAAGCTTCATACTTCCATCCCCCACCATCGCACATATATCCTCTCTCTTCTCACCCCCCTCCCCCTTCCATTGTCTGCCCCTGTACCTTTCCTGTCATACAACCATTATGGATGCAACTGTCCTGGCCAAAGAAGATATCCACTGTTATCATGTCCAATGACCCCAGTCATCACTTTATTGTCAACGCTGATAAGTGTGAGTCTACCCACCTCTTGCATTCCCCACTGACTTACAACTACTACTACCATCACTTCCTCCTTCACCTCCATCCCCATACTGTCCACAAAAACCATGTAGATGAGTTTTTTTTTTGGTTTTTTTTGCCCATTTTTTCTGTCTCATTTCAAACCCATGCAGGACATGACAGCTACTACACTGCTGCTATCCCTTCCCATCGTGCACTCACAGGCCACTGTCACTTTGCAGCTGCCACAGGATGCAAACTACCCTACCCTACCAATCCTATCACATGACTTGCCCTCACAACTCATGCAGCCAACTTAGCCAAGTCATCCCCAACCAGGCCAACATGGGTCCACCACCCCAGTCACCTCCCCACAGATTTGGCCCATCCAAGTCTTGCCATTTGTGTTTCTCATAAGTTCAAAAATGTTTGAATGCCTCTCCCCACTAATGACACCATTGGCAAACTTTACATCACAGTGACTATACAGCAGCAGTGACACACAAGCTAAACAGGCAGTGGCAGCTGGCATGATAACAATGACCGTAGGTGTGCCAGGGGCTGGCATGAGGGTGGGCATGATGTATCGGAGCACTGTTGTATGTAGTTGAATGTACTCAGATCACCCAGGTGACCCAGAATCAATGCTTGTCATTACATGTATTTTTGGTAGATTTAAATTGAATGCCATCGTTTTTAAATTCTATTAAACTGTGTGATCAAAGAATGGGAGCTGGCATCATTTCCCATCAATTATCACTCAACACGTCGCTGTGAGTCAATGTAAATCAAAATTTAATTTATTCTATCTACTATTATCAGACTTAAAAAAGATCTTTCGAATAATTTTGATCCAATTGATGAGAACTGAAGGAAATTGACTGGAAACTACCTACTTCCCACTGGGCATGATGAGTCAGTGTTCTATCAAAATGACTCATGCAAGACACACTGGATTGCCAACACTAGCAAAGCCACACCACTTCCAAAGGGTGATGGGCAATCTATCATGGTGTCAGACTTCCTCACAGTTGAGTGGGGTCATTTGTGTGATTATGATTCAGAGTAGTGTTGCCACGACTCCAACTTTGAGTTGACTCTGAGTTGGAGTTGATCGCGACTCAGGTCGAACCAAGCCAAGTCATCCCCTTTGCCAACTTGGGTGGAGTCGTGACTTCGACTCTCAAGTCGACTTATTTGAAACAAAATTCATTCTGTAAAGTAATTATGCTATCGCCCTTGTTATCGCCACTGCCACCACCACCACCACCATCACTGAACTCATTACGAATAGTGGTTGCGTTCTTCATCCTCATCGTCATTGTTGTGGTCGTCACCTCATGGTTGATGCTGTTGGTACCATCGTCACATGCAGGTTGCGCATACCCCGCTGCAGCTGCGTCATTGTAGCTATTAAGCATGTGGGGGTCAGGTTGGTCAGTGGTGACAGTGGTGTGGGTGGTGTCTGGTGTGATCAAAGATAAAGCATGGGGCTCAGTCTCAGGCTGGGGCTTCTATCACAAATGCGCAGATGCGTACTGAGACGGCAGTGACACCATGTGGAATCAGTAGGTGAACTTTCTCCAGCTTCCAGCATCTTGCGCTTGAGGGGTTGAGCTGTTGCCCTTGGAGCCAGAATTGTGCTAGGAAGAGTCGCATGAAAAATACTGCGTGAGCACAACTGAAAACTTCCACCAGTCGAGCAGAGTAGGTTAAAAGGAGTAATGAGGGAAGGCTATGAACATTACTAGCACAGGGTCTCTTTGCACATTACTGGTGACCACTGGCATGGTATCACTTCCAAATTTCAATCATTGTTTGTCATTGTTGTCGTTGGGGACTCTTGGGACTGCATTGGTTGGGTGCCTCACCTTACTGTTATTGCCATCATTGTTGAGGGCACACATGGTGGGCCTGCAACAGCAGGGTGCGGTAGCGGTGAGCAGAGTGGCCTGCATGTGCGGGAGGGGAGGTGGGGCTGATGCCGATTCCCTGTCCTGCAAGGTTCCAAATGAAAAGAAAATGAGAATGAGAGTGGAAGCGTATCTGTGACTAATGGCCATGCCGATCTCCATGTCTTGAACACTGCTGAGGACTCCACCATCAGACTGTGGATCCGCGTGGCCCGTTTGCTCTTCACTGTTGTGAAGGACTACAAATGAAGTTCAAGTTCAAGGGAAAGCAAGGAAGGTGTTGTACTGAGTCATCCTATATAGGCAGTCTGTGATAGTCAGTTGCAGGAGGTCTAGATCACGCGTATGATGCTAAGGAGAAAAACTGTTATTTTTTCTGACAGATAAAAAGTGATATGTGGCTGAAGATTGTCTATGCGACAGAGAGAGGAAGGTTGTAGTGTCCATTGCCAAATTTCTTCCGGTGATTGGTACAAGTATGACCAGCGAAGGTGGGAGGACAAAGTAGGGGTGATGGATAGTAGCCCAGGCATTGGACAAACAAATGAATGAAGAAAGCGAGTAGACAAACAGTGAATTTCTCAAAGTCTGGCCCTAAGAG
Organism: Lactarius quietus; assembly: GCA_015025155.1. Lineage (NCBI taxonomy): Eukaryota > Fungi > Basidiomycota > Agaricomycetes > Russulales > Russulaceae > Lactarius > Lactarius quietus. The sequence goes on from WITN01000215.1 coordinate 3,283, forward strand.
CTTGTTAAGTCCCATGTTCCTCACGTTTGAGAAATGGCCCCAGTCCCAGTGTTCGAAACCATCCCAGTCTGCCACAACCTCACGTACCGCCTGAACCCAACTTCTCCACACCTTCTTGTTGCAAAAAAAGTCGGGGTTGACACCACCGCCTGAGGGGTCCCACATCTCGACAATCTGGTTGAGTTCAAGTCTCAAACCAGCCCATCGCTTCTCGAAAGTGGTCGGGAACTGTAGGTGTTCCATTTCTTTGATCTCCTCATACACATGGAATGAATTGAGGTAGTATATAACCACCTGGCAAATGTCAGTGTCATCCGCTGTGGCCAACTGGACGTCACAACAGCAAGACATTTGGCTTGTGGGGTTATAACGACCTGCATCAACATCGGCACTTCGCTCATCGCCGAAAAGGAGAGGGCCCCGTACTTCCAGAACATGTCGGGGTTGAACGTCGATGGCTTATTCTCGCTGTTTTGGGGCCATTGCTTCTTCCAATATGAGTTTCCCAGAATGGACCTCCATTCTCGGGTGGTGAGCGTAGGGAGGTCGCGCTTGGGGTGCTTCTTGATTTCGTTGAAGAGCAGGAGGTAGTGGTAGTAGTAGATGTGTTGGTTCTGTGGCTCACAACCCCAGAAGAGATGAATAGGGGGAAGTGCAAAGCGACGAGGAGACTTTTGGGAAGCGAGGTCGAGGTGACTGACGTGGTTCATGGCATGCATCCAGACCTCTTGCGTCCCTGGGAACCAGTCTGGTGCTGCCCCAGCATCGGTGAGGCGCCTCAGCTCCTGATTATTCAGTTGGGCAACCAGAGAGTCGGCGATCGACTTGGCCCTTTTGACTCTGTGGCCATCTATGCATGGGTGATTAGCCAGAGTAGATGAAGGTATTGAATGGGCTTACTTTCATCTTTCTTCTTATTCTCCACTATTTCTAGCTTATGTTTAAACATCTTCATTGGTTTGAAGATGTCCAATCGTCTCACGTAACCCTGGGCAGTGGTCTCTAGACCCATCACAATGTCTTGTACAAGCGGTGGATAGTACCAATGTTCAAGAGAGTGGAGGGGAGGCTGGAGGGACATGGGCTGTGCATTGCACAACGTGCGAGGTGACAATGCAACTTCTTTTGTGGAATCAAGCACAAAGCTGGACTTGGTAACGAGAAGAAAAGCCCATATGGTGCGTGCGTGATTTTCATAAAGCTGCGCATCTATAAAAATGGTGCCCCGAGTTGGCGCACAAATAGGAGAATGAAAGCTGTTACCAGCATGAATATCCTTCCACCAGTCCAAAAACGCAAGAAGCTCCAAAAGAGACCATTGAAGGTTTCGAAGAACCTTGACAAAATCTCACCAAGCCCCAAAGTCCGTCTCCAGCCGACTCAAGGCTGCAAATGCCCTGATATACGCCTCCTTTGGGTGCCGAATGGAAGAAATGGTTACATCAGAAGAAATGGTTCGGAATGGGACTTGTATAGCAGCTTTTATGAACACCTATTCCTTTGTGAGCTTACCCAGCAATGTGGGTGTGATGACCCGAACGTTGGGATTCTCGGGATGATCTTGCCACATCGACTTATCAACAGAGCAAGTAAAGATGTCAGGGGTATCAGACTGGCACAGAGGTATCCAGGTGAGGTATGGGAATTCAGGGTGGTATGGCTGTGGATATACTGTCCACTCGTGAGCTCCCCAGAAACCATCTGCACCAATGATAGCTGGGGATTTGGGAGGGGGAGTTGGGATATGATCGGCATTGGCACCTAATATTATGAATCCAGGTCACCAGTCGTCAGCGAGGGCCCAGCATGTATAGGAAGGAGAGGACATGGTTCTGCTCATGCAGAAGTCAGCTGTCGATGACAGAAAAGAAAATGGGAGGACGGACACGATAATCTGCATGAAGAAACACTACTTGAACAACGACAGTGAAAAGTCCTAGAGCTTGATATACGTTGAGTTCAAGAGTGGTGTGGTGGTGGTGGTAGTCAAAATACCTTATAAAATGATATAAGGCGCCAATGTTGCCAGGAGAGACCAAGACCAATGGTTGGAAGGCTTGAGAGTGACAGGGTCAGGAGGGGCAACAATCGATCCACCTAATGCAGCCAGACAATAAGTCGAAGCTGTTTTTGATGGAACATGTGCAGGAGGCAATGAAACACCAGCAGTTTGAAGTTTGAAGGTGTCGTCAACACGACACCAACAGTGGACAGTGGAAATTTTTTTTAAAAATGGCGTTGAAAAGAGCTAGCGTTTTTGTTGAGTAAAAGAAGGATAGATGGCATGTGGAAAACGACATGACTGATGTGACACAATTTTTTCCTTACCACGGTCATGTTACTGTACGTAGTCATCATGCATCATATGTCAGTCTCGAGACCGTGACCATAGGCACCCCCAGTGGGGTTGTATACAAACTAGCGATTTCGATAGGGCCTGAGGGGCCCTGTTGGTAAAGTGAAAAGCAATACAATAGTTTTTTATTTACAGGAAGGTAAAGATGATAATTGAAAAGTTACATCAATCTAACTATTATATATTCTAGAGATGCTGTGCAATGGAGCGTCAGGACCTTCAGAATTCAAGGCTTCCTATTGGTTCATATCTGTGGCCAAACTCGTGAGTTGAACTGTGGGTGTACCAGGACCAACTCGAAATCGGACCACATCAACTCGCGGCAACACACCCCAGCAACTTAAATATCAGCAAAGTGTAAAGGCTGTAGAGCTGTCACTGGCACCCAGCCTGGCACTGAAATGCCCGATTGTTTTTGACAGACCATCTGATGTCAGAAGCATAGTAATATTATCTTGAACTAGCGACTTCGATGGGGCCTGAGGGGCCCGAGGAGCCCTATTGGTAAAGTCAAGAGCGATACAAATTCTTTTTATTTACAAGAACTTAAAGATGATAAAAGTTGTCCTATCCGTGTGCAGAGAAGGGTAGGGAAGTCCCCCAGCCATACAAAATTTCCAACGGTTAGTGTCGCTTTGTGGAATCATGATATTCTTATGTGACATACAGTGAGGGTCATTCAGAAACCAACAGATGGACTGGATGAAAGAAGCATAAGAAGAGAGTCCGGTCAATCATCAACTCCTGCATTGACCCTATTTGATAAATGGACACTGAACCTGGAAGTTCTTCATCAGAACGCTCACAGGGTGCAGTTTGGATGTGCCCAGCCTCATTCATACACGTTCGCTGGGAGGCTGGGAGGCCATTCTGCCTATAATTCCCATGCTCATGCCTGACCTGCCGTCTTAATCCCACCCCTGTGCCGTTGTTTGGGAGGAGTGGAGAAGAGTTAAATGGCCAAGACCTGCTAGTGCATACCCAGGACTTGTGACGATGGGTGGACTTGTACTGGCTTGAGCTACTTTGCTGGAAGCTGCGTGATGAGTCGCGTGAGGTACCACGATCGTGTGAAGGTCGGACATCGCCCAAGTCTTGTGCGTAGCTTTGCACGATGTGAGCATTGTTCTGGGCTTGCGTGAATAAGCAGATCTTCTCTTCTTCTGCGGTGGCCCATTGCTTGGTGTCAACTGGCGGTGGAGGCGAATGGGTAGACGACCGAGGACTGCTCCTAAGAAAGAGAGGGGTCACATACACAGGCGAAGGCTGATGACGTCATTAAGTGGACTCATCTTACGGGCCAATTTTTCATCCTCTGCAGGAATTGAGAGAGAAGCCGTCATTGAATTCGTTCGCTGACTATATGTCTGTTAGATGGATCACCCCAAAGACCAAGTATAGCACACATACCTGAACACTTTTGGAACGATCCAACCCTCCCTGCACGAGGTCAACCTTCACCTTTGCTTCCTGATATAGCCTGGCCTTCTCCTCTTCAGCAGTTGGCCACTGGTTCTGTTTTGGGGACTGAGACCGAGCAATCGATGTAGAACTGGGAGCATTGATGTGTGGACTGTCGTCTGGAAATTCATTATCCGTCATATTTGTGATAGTGAACCAGTTTGATGGGGGTATGGTGCTACCCGTGCGAGAGTGCCGCCGGGGCAGAGAACCACTGGCTTTGGCTGGTGGTTGAGGCGGCCGCTCATCCGGCTCCGAGCTCGGTCGTGTAACAAAGCCCATCATCGCAGATGATGGGAGCACCTGCACCATTCGGCAACGTGTTAATTAGGTGTGAATCCTTTACGTTGCTTTGCGCGGGGGTGAACGGGTGGTTCGATCCCAGAATAGTTGCTGGCTGGATCAGTACCACACGTGGACGTGGGTTCACAGGCGTCACTGTATTGATAGAGAGGACGGGTTGTTGCAAACTCAAACTCGGCGCAGTGCCGATATGTCTAGTGGGTGGTGAGATTATGTTAACGAAAGGGACAAAGACACTGTAGCGTACCATACAGCTTTGGTGGAAATATATATAAGTGCTTGATAAATGAGCGCAGGAATCAATGTGAAGTACTGTGTGGGCTCACCTCGGCCAATTTGACACTATCACCGGAAGCTCCATAATCAGGGGTTTACCGGTGCCCATCAATGCTTTGACAATGAGCACATAGGTGATATCGATGTGGCGTGAGGAAGTGAGTGTCGTAGTAGTGTGAGTCTGTGGGACCATGGCCGCGAGCTCAGAGTGATGAACTTGACCACCATGCATGGTCACATTAACAGGAACTTTCTGTTCACCGACGATGTTAATCTTGACCTGTGGTGAACTATTTTTGCCAGTGACGTGAGGGCCAGTGCGGAAGATAGTGGTTTCTTTGAGTGTAAACTCAAACCCACGCAAAATGGTGGTATGCATGCTGTCAGAATGAATCATTGCAAACACAGCGACACGGTCGCCCAGTCCTTAACAATTCTGTGACCGGTCGACAGTCAGCATCACCACATCTTGGGTGAGGTTGCGGGATTTGTGTTGCTGAAAGATGGGCCATGCATAATGAAATTCGTGCTTGTCAATGGTGATGGGAGTTGTGGCAGACAAAATGATGGACTTGTTTCGACGGAAGAAGCCACTTTTAGAGAGAGGGGGCAGGAATAAACGCGCGTCACTGACAGGAAAGGGAATACGTACGCCTTGCCTTGCACGCACACCTGACCTACGAGCTCATACTTGATGCCAGCTTGGAAAAGTGGTATATCAGGATGAGCGCCGAAGGAGCACACGAGGGGACCTACTGCCATTTTCGAGAGCAAGGGTCGGGGGAATGGACTTGGGTACTCGAATGTAGAATGGAATATCTTGCTATACTTGATGTGGGAAGGGGGGACTAACACTTTGCAGCATGCCATACTCCTCACTTGACTGCCAAAGATTGATGGGACTCTGGCCAACAAAGTTGTAGGACGAGTTTTGGGGGCCACCGGGAAGTGTCTCAATCTTGCGCAGTTCTATCCGGACGTACTTTGCCTTGACACCTTGGGGGCCCAAGCGTACTTCGATGGCCTGAGCAGTGTTTCAACAAGATCCAGACTCGATCAAGGCCAAGAAGGTGCTCCAAGAGACGATAAACCTCATGAACTGGCGGACCGAGTCTGACGGGTCTGTTGTAATTGATGAAACATTCCCCTCGCTAGACGAACCAAAGCTCAAGCTCAAGACCATGTCAGACTCAAGCGACTGGAACCACGAGGGGAATGGAATGGTAGCGAAAACAGGAGGAGCTGTCATTGAACATTAGCAGGTAAATTGCTAACAAAGTAAGGGAAACTCCTAAGAAAGAGAGGGGTTGCGAACACAGGCGAAGGCTGATGATGTCATTGAGTGGGCTCACCAGACCGTGATAGGGAAAGAGGCTAGACAGGGGCAAGTGTTAAGACAATACAACGACGTTGGGAGGATGTCTGTACAGAAAAATAGATAACTGTGCATTACAACCTTGCAGCACACGAGGGAGATGACAACAGTGTAAATGCTAGACCATGCCGTGCATTACATGCTCTCAGCAGAGGACAGCAACACTGATGAGATGGTGATGGTGATGGTGTAAACGAGAGATAGGGGCTGTCATCAGGTAGTCATCCCAGACGTCATCACATAGTCAAACTGAACTTTCCCACGTGAGTTCCCTTATTATTGTATGGATGGATGGATTCTTATATCTACATACACGGAGGCCACAGCTGAGACAGTAAGATGGCAGTCCTATGGTAAACAAAGATGAAATATGAAGGTATTTAGTTGAGTTACACTGGCGATTGCTACAATCGAAAAAGTCCAACAGTGCTACTCTTCAACGTCATCGCAGTCTCGGAATCAGAAGCAGTCTCTTCAACTTCACCCTTGTGCATTCTCTGTATTGTCGACGGATCCAGATCCACCTTTGTGCAAATTGATGACATTGATGACCCTATCGAAGAGTGATGACGATGTGGGGTTAGAAAGCAGCTGGGCAAGCAAGTCGCAGTCTGGGTCATCGTCTATCGACTCCAACGCTGCATCTACGGTTTGCTTAATCCCTTGCGCCTTTCGCTGCTTCTTGAGGTTGAATTTTAACATCTGGAGGGCCTCCATCAGCAGAGGGCTGATGCAGTTCCTTTTCTTGGTATCGGTTTCACTGCTAGACGAAAATACACATTCACAAGGCACGGAAGAAGCCTGTACAGGGAGGTAATCCATCGTGATGGTGAAAATGGTCAGGAAAGTGTCACTATTGACCTGAGAAAACTGTGAATAAAAATCATGGGCCCTTCACATTATGAATATACGCACCTCCCAAAACTTGAGGATGTCGATCTTAGTCGGTGAGACTGGTGAAGTCGTGTATGCTTGATATTCCTGTTTGATGGTCTGCACTGGGTCCAACTTGCTGAATTCGAGATCGTCATATATGTCAAACTTCTTTGCCAGCTCCGCTGTCGGCGACAACGCTAAACGACTGACTTCACGAACCGCTTTACAATCCGGAGGCTGAAGTTTTGCACGGTATTCATGCATCTGTGTCCATGTGATATCAAACGGTGCTGTTGGGTAAACTTAGCACACTCACTGTTGTCAGAATCATCTCTTCAGCCGCTGTGATGTACTGGGGTTCCCAGTTCGCTTTAATATAATTCATCCACAACGAAGGGTTGAGAACTTGTATATAACCGTTAGTCACGTAGATACTATTGGCTGGCACGTACTCAAAGCAATAATGTACGATTGTGTACGATCCATCCGAGAATAATACTTATGAGCGTGTTCGAGACCGGGTTTTATAAGCGATGCGAAGTGAGGCTCTTTGCTGCTAACTTTCTCCCATGAGGACATGAATACCTCAAAAGTGGGAAGCGTGCGCAATAAGGCTGGGACGGTCTCTGTCGACAACAAATGAAATATGTTGTGGGGTCTCTAGGGTTGCTCAGTCAGCTAAAATTTCAAGCTCCCATTCACGGCTTACGCTCAAAACAAATTCGATCTCTTCCAGTTTACTCCATTCCCTGGGTGAAATCTTGTACAAGGAAAGGTCACTATTGTTGTGGAGAGCGAGGAAATTATCAACGGCCTGTTGTGTGGAATTTTTAGTCAAACACCAACTTCTGGGATAGCAACATACCGGATGCAACATTCTAAGCCGCTGGAGCATTTTATAAACCGAATCCCACCAGGTGTGTACATCGCGTAGCAACTGCAGTTTCCCAAGCTGGATAGGTCTATTGTACTCATCGTTCCCCCACCAAAATTTCTCATCTCCAATATTAATGGTCTTGTTGAATGCTTCTCGACGAAGGCCTGACCCCCAGATGGCTCGGACCACCACGTGAGCAAGGGCTATGGGGTTGCGTTGGTGGGCTTCTTGATCATCATATGACTCGTCAGTCACCATAGTCAATCCATCGATTACCTTTTTAGAACAGAGATCGATAGTGTGTGCGAAACAGAAGACACGGCGATCAACAGGATCGAAGTCAAAGGCCTCTGAGTTGTGGGCCTTGAGTAGGGTAGAAAGCTCCATAAGCATCGTCCCATTGTTGCTTGCTCCATCCGTCATGAAGTGACCAATCTTATATGTATTAGGATCGTAAACAGTAATGGTAATCATCACATTACCTTGCATGTGACCTTGGCCCTATCCAAAAGGGCCAACATTGTTTTCCTGAGCGATGCACCACTGTGGTGACCACTGAGCCATTGAAATGTGATGAGAGCCACTTTGAGTTGAAGAGATGAAGTTCCAGGCAGTTTGGAAATCCAATGCACGGTGATCGCGAGATATGACCAGAGATTGTGGTTGGTCCATATGTCTGTGGTAAACGATGAAGGGTTTAGTGCGAGTTTGAGATGTCGTCCCAAGGGGAAGACGCAGACAGAGGAGAGGAAGAGAGGAAAGGCAATGTAGTTCAGATGTGATTCAGAGGCGGTAGGCAAGAATGTAGACACAATTGGTGCAGGTGCGATGTACGGATCGATGTTTTCACACAAAGTCGGACAGACAGTTTTTGAGAACAGCAGGAGAGAAGGATACATTCAAAACACGAGGGCCAAAGTATATATACATGATGCACGAGCCACAGGACACAGAGAGACAATGCAGGAGGTACAATGGAGCAGATACAATAGACACAAACGTGGGTAGGCTTGAACACGTGGATGTGGATGTGGTGGCAAACAATGCGAGACGAGACCAAGAAGGCCGATTGTAGGTTGTGGCTAATATGACCAAATGTGGTGGCGTGATGGCGGTTTGCATGTGCAACACATATGTGGACCTTACACCTGCCGGGGGGTCTAAAAATTTGAGCATCCTCGATCAAACTTCTTCAAGATCTTCTACTGCACCCTCCACGTCTTCGTTGGCAAAAACATGAGCTAGGTCACTTCGATCGATGAGACGGGTCACTGGGATGGAACTGCGCAAGTGGGCGTGGTAGGGAACCAAACGGAAGGCCGCAAAACGGAGGTTCGAAATGGTGCCATCGAGCTCAGCGAGGTGGTAGGACCCATTCTGCGTGCGGCGTATGATGACCATCGGGCCAACGTATTGTGGCTTAGCCTTGCGACCGAGGTCGGTTTTGATGCTCGAATTTTGGACGAGGACGAGGGCTCCAGGTCGGAAATCAAAGTCATGGATAGTACCCTTGTACTGTCGCTCGAACTGCTTGATGGACTCGAAACGACTCTTGAGTACGTTCGCATGGATCGCTGCGAGATCGTCTTCTTGTCTCTGAAGCTGGCAGATCCACATTGCAATGAGTTCGGCTGTGGTCATGTGATTAGCGAGATTCGGGACGAGGAAGGTAGCGAGAATTAGGTCAAACGGCAACACAGGCTCGATGCCATGGGCCATGTAGAATGGTGAATGGCCAGTCAACTTGCGTGTTGTCGCTCGGTCAGCCCAAAATGCGAGCGGCGCTATGACTGGCCACTTTGAGATGTCGCCTTCGCATGCCTTGACGATCGACTCGAGGATGGTACGGTGTTGTCATTCGATGATGCCATTGGCACATGAGTTGTAGGCTGATATCTGAATGTGCCGGATGCCGTAGCGCTTTGCGAGCCAGTCAAGTGTGGCGACATATGCTGTTCCATTGTCAGTCACAATTTCTTCTATGGCTCCCCATCGGCACAAAATTTCTTCGAAGAGGAATGCGCTGAGTGTCCGTCCAGTCTCTGTTCGAAGAGCATGCCACTCCAGCCATGCTGTGAGAGAACATTGAGCTTGCACGATGTATCGGAAGCCACCGGCATGGGGCATGAACATGGTGTCGACATAGGTTTTGCGGAAGAGGGGTGCCGGTGTTGCGATGGTGGGTGGGATCCGGACCTTTGTCGTTTGGCAGATTTGGCATTCATGACAAGACTTAATGTACCACCTAACATTGTCAGCGAGCGAGGGCCACCAGAAACGATCAAGGAGAGCACATAGCGTGGAATAAAAGCCCTTGTGACCAAGCTTGTCATGTGCCTCACAGGTGACTGAGTGATGCTGCGACGCCTTTGTGAGTACTAGCTGGTGCCATCCTTGGGCATGTCGCCTCCAGAGTTGTCCATCGTGCACAAAGAATTGTTGGGAGCATCGGTGGAGGTGGTCTAGCTCTTCAGTGTGTTGGCCATTGGGTTGTTTGCCGCTAGCGAGGAACTTGAGAATTTCAAGTCAACTCATTGTCTCAAGCGCGAGCTTTGTCTGATGGTGGTGGAAATGTTGGCTCATCGTGTGGGGTGCCCCCCCCCTCAGTGGTTAAAAAAATCTTCGCCGTGCTGCAAATGGGTGCTGATCGATGCTCATTCCAAGTATCAAGCCACACACCAAGTGAAAGTACTTCATCTACCCATTCCTCCGGGTCGCCCTTGTCGTCATCTTCGCCTGGGATTGGCTCACACCTGGAAAGACCGTCGGGACCTAAGTGCTTTTTGGCAGGGATGTGGACAAGCTTGAAGTCAAACAAGAGGATGGCTGCAATCCAGTGGTTGATGGTGGTGATTGGCTGGACATCGGGGTTGGAGAGCATGCTGCAGACATACTGGGCATCCATTTCTACAATCAGGTTAGTAACTCCTATGATGTGCATTTGGAGAGCTCGTAGCATGCGAAACAAGCCATAGAGCTCGATTTTGGGCTGCGAGTAGCAGCTCTTGCGCTCATTCCAGCCGATGGAGCCGAATCGTGACGGGTGACACTGTCCATCCTCACAGTCTTGCGAAAGGATCCAACCGATGGCACGGAAGGACGAGTCGACTGAGAGATACACCTTGCGGTCGGACTTGTAGTTGATGGGGATGAGTGCTGGGGAAGTTATGATAGCTGTTTTGAGCTGCTCCATGGCACGGTCATGCTCGTCCTGCCATACAAAATCAGCATCTTTTCGTGTGAGATCGACGAGGGGTCTAGCTATCGAAGAGAAGTCCTTGATCCATATCTGCATAGTCCCTGCTGTGCCAAGGAATGCGCGAACATCTGAGATGGTTTTGCATGGCAGCCAGGTGTGGACTTTGGCCACCTTTGAGTCATCAGGGATGCGCCCTTCGTAAGTGCACTTGTGGCCTAGTACGATGACTTCTGGGACTGCCAGGAAGATCTTTTTGGCCGAAACAGTTGCGCCAGCATGTCCCAATCGATGCAGGACCCGGTGAACATCGCTGAGGTGTTCTCACACGAAGCATCGTATGTTGGGATTGTTGGGTGTGGTCTCATATCCTCCCCCCGGGGTCTCATAACGCGAACATGGGCCCATGACCACCGTATCATCTAGGAACGGCTTAGCAACGTTTGGGATTTCGGGCTCAAGGATGAAGGTAACATCACCGTGAAAGATAGCAACGGCATTAGTTGAGCCTTGAGGGAGCGTTGTATTCCGAAAGGCACCGAGAGGCAACTGGAAGCTGGTGAGGTCTCGAGAGGCAACATCGAGGGTCCGATGATCGTAGCCAACAAGAAGATCGAGCATTTAGTAGCATGAGTGGGCTGTGATACCTTCGACAAATGGGTCAACGAGAGGGGGAACAGCAGCGTTGCGGATGGTGACCGTGTTAAGGGGCTGAAGGTCATGCACGAGTCGGAGTGAGCCATTCTTTTTGGGGACACAGAACCAATGAGAGCAGTATGAAGTGTCGGAAGGCTCATACACACCAGCTGCAATCTTCTCCTTGAACATACCAATGACCTTGTCAAGCAGGCCAGTTGAAATCGGAATATTCTTATGGACCCAAGGTGTGTGGGCGACCGTTGGAATTTTCACCGGGGAGAAGTACTCGTCCCGGAACTGTCCTCGCTCTGCTTCGGTCCATGCAAGTGCATTCTCATTCACCTTGAGGATGTGTGCTGCAAGCTTCACCTCCTCGGGCCATAGGAAACCAGACTTGTTAAGTTCCAGGGTGTCGTAACAGTCCTGTGTGAGACACGTGCCCGGTGTGAACTCAGGAGGGTGGGATGGGAGCTCAGGGAGAGAAATGAGGGGGTCTTCAGGCCATCGCCAAATGATGCGAAAGTCTTCAGGGAGGGATGCAGCCACGGGGTGGACCTTCTTGGCTGCCTTCTTGTACGCTAGAACCTCAATGGGCAGGTCGGAATCTGACAGATCATCATCATTACAGAAGGGAAAGAGTGGGGAGATAGCATAGCGGTCTGGTGCTTCCATGCGGAGAGGCCAAAATTGGACTTGACAGGCGAATGTTGTAATGAAACCAACTTGGGCAGCGTGGCGAGCTCGGGAGGGGACAGCGATGGAACGTGATGGGTCTGCAGGGTCATGGATTGACACATCTACGCGATCAGGATGGTCCTCAAGTCGGCACAGCAGGAGGTGGTGGAATGGTTGGCCAAGGAGAAGTTGGAATGGTGCTGCACGGACAATGTGAGCATGAACAGTGAATGAGACATCGCCAATCTCCATTTCCAGGTCTTCTGTGCAGCCCAACGTGTAGGATGTGCTGCTGTTTGTGCCTTCCATGCGCAGGGTGCGCCGTGTGTTGACCTGGGCACCGACCTCCTTCGCCAGATCTTCGCGGATGACTACAATTTGCAATCCTTGGTCAAGTACACTAGCTTCGGTTTTGCGGCTGTTGACCAAGACATCAATTTCACACAATGGGAGAGAGAACTCAGCTTCGCGTTTGGCTGCCAACTCAAGCACTGAGACAGGGTCTTTGTCGTCACAGCCCACATGCTCGAAACAGGCCGTTTCGACACAGCAAAGCTTGAGGCGCTCAACGAGCTCCTTGCAAACGGGGGGGCTAGCAGCAAGGATGTGTGCTGGTGTGACCTTGTCAAGCCTGCCTTCAAGGAACCAGCCTAGGAACTCCTTTGTGAGGGATTGGTCCTCCGTGCTTGCCTGGTACCGGTATTGTGGGGCGTGACCTGTGGAAATTGAGGGTGGTGGTGGCATCGCTGGCGCTGAGGGTGGAGTGGGTGGGTCCGTAGGAGCCGGAGCTGGTGCCTTGAAAGGCCTTGATTCCTTCTTTTTCGTCGCAAACACCTTGTACATGTCGTACAGCTCCGTTGTGTAGGCATCATCTTCTGCATCAGAATCAGCTTCTTCTGTGATGTATGCACCGGTCGAGACTGCTGGCTCTGGGATGATTTCGAAGCTGTAGCTTGTAGCATGGGGCGGAGGGTCATGCTGGGTATTCGATGCAGTGGTCATGCTGGAAGATTGAGGGTTAGCTGCCAGCCAAGCGTCGACACTTGCCTTAAGTCCAAACCCATGGCCATCGTTTGGGACTGGCTCGCCTGTGGGCAGGTGGATCTGGTTGCCGACAATCTGTACACAGCCTGTCCTGTAGTATTCCTTCGCTGCAGGGCAGCTGTGGATGCGGTGGCCAAACAAGTTGCAGAAGGCGCAACCACAGGGACGAGCGCCATTCATTTCACTAAAAAAAAGGTCTCCTTCAGAAGCAGCTGGGGTAGAAGATGAAGTAGAGGGCGCGGGCGCAGGTGTCCGTTGGCTCCATTGTTGCCGAGGCGGGTCTGGGGGTGACTGATAGGCCACCGTGGCTGTCAATGATGGCTGAGCTGCATACAAGTCTGGCTTCAGAAGGTGTTGCGCAATCTTGGGGAATTGCTCTTCGCATTGCGTGTAAAGAATAAAATAGGCTGGCTCATGGGTTGACAAGTTCCTCAGCTTGGTGAGTATCACTGTAGGGTCTTCCTCGTCCTTGGACTGTCCTTTGACGGAGCGTGGCTCCTTGAAACGAAGACTTTGTGTCTCGTAAGTTGTGCGGTTCGACGCACTCAAGGCATTGTCTTCCTCCTGGTCTGAGTCTGAGTCCTGTACCGCGGGCCTGGGTGAGCGCCTGTCAGCAACGAGCTGGTGAACGAGGTTCTCTGGGTCATCGCGATGGGACTTCAAATGTCCGCGGCACTCGCTCCATACTCATGGAGGGAGTCTGTGGAATTGGTTTGGAGCGAAATATTGTCATGCCGCTGTCATGATATCTTAAACATTGAATGGTTCGGTTCTCGGGTGTCTCGGGTTGACATTGAACAGGATCTCTTCTGCGATAATGTTCCGATCCTCCCTGTGAAAGCCACGGAAAAATTCGGTATTATAATCATTGGGGTGAAGGTCGCCACTGTCGACCAAGTCAGTGGCGATCATGAGGAAGTCGCGATAATACTTCATGACATCCTTGTTGTCACGAATTCGAACCTCTGCTGAGAGCTCGGTGAACTGTGAGAGTTCCTGGCATGTACACGTGTGCTCTGCGGCATCCGGGTAGAGTTCTTCAAGATTGGCTCAGAATCGACGCCATTTCAAGATCCTGTAACCTGGTAGAGTCACCCATAATTTACGCAGATCACGGGGTACATAGTGTGTGATGGTTTCCACCTTCAGCTTCTCTGGCAAGCCATTCCCATCGGCAAGGTCTTCGTACTCTTGTAAGAACTCCGACAGGAGTTCGTCGCTCGCATTTGAGACGCGTGGGGCATGTTTTGACCTTGCAGAGGGCATAGCAGCCAGACCTGCAGAACTATTGTGAGAGGAACTTGTGACGGGGAAGGAAGGGACGTGAGATGCAGTGAAGTGAGCTTGGCGATTGCTAACGGGGGAAGGTTGACGGGGGCGGGACATGGGAGTGGATGTATGGCGGGGGGAAGTTCTGAAGTGTGGAGTAAGAGGCTTGGCTCTGCCTTTGGTGCATAGCCAACAGGGCGTCGGCTTCGTCTTGGCACATGTTGTAGATGGTACGGATGCGGGAAAAAGTCGAGTCTAGGGTATTCTCGGGCTGGTCTGTTTCCAGTTCAGAGTCAAACAACAAGTCCGAGTTCTCTTGGTCTTTGGAAGGCGAGGATGACTTTTCGTTAGATTGGGACTGCTCAGGAATGGTGGTACTGGTTGTGCTTTCGTTTTGAGCACAAAGTGAATCTTCGACCTGTTTAAGTACAGATCCAGGCGGGTTCTCGGAGGAGGAGTTGAGAGGAGGCTGGGCAGGGCGTTTAGAACAGGAGCAAGAAGTGTTGCAGGCACAGGATGTGGAATGGTTGGGGGAGCCTTCACAAATTACGCGTTTCGAGCTGCTGGCTGGGGCGGTCACGGTGGCAGGAGAGCTGGAAGATTGTCTGTTTTTCGGAAGGAACTTTCCGTCTTTGTCACGCGGCTGCTGGGACTTTGGTGGCATAGACTAGCTGCCTTTTTAGGAGGATGGCCTGTGTTTAGACAGGCACGAAGGGAAATCAAATGAAATGAGATGAAGGTGAGGGAATGTCTACTGACTTCCCCTCGCGGTGGGCTCCAGATGAAGGGTTTAGTGTGAGTTTGAGATGTCATCCCAAGGGGAAGACGCAGACAGAGGAGAGGAAGAGAGGAAAGGCAATGTAGTTCAGATGCGATTCGGAGGCAGTAGGCGAGAACGTAGACACAATCGGCGCGGGTGCAATGTACAGATCGATGGTTCACACAAAGTCGGACAGACAGTTTTCGAGAACAGCAGAAGAGAAGGATACATTCAAAACACGAGGGCCAAAGTATATATACATGATGCACGAGCCACAGGACACAGAGAGACAATGCAGGAGGTACAATGGAGCAGATACAATAGACACAAACGTGGGTAGGCATGAACGCGTGGATGTGGATGTGGTGGCGAACAATGCGAGACGAGACCGAGAAGGCCAAGTGTAGGTTGTGGCTAATATGACCGAATGTGGTGGTGTGACGGCGGTTTCCATGCGCAACACGTATGTGGACCTTACAATGAGACTTGACCTAAGGCATCCTGGACACGAGATATTAGCAGCGCAAGCAAGAGGGGGTAACGGGACATACCTGAAGGTCACACATGAGAGCTGCAAAATGGGTCTTCCATGCCCGAATAATTAATTCCGTCACTTTCATTCGTTTGGGGATCATGCTTTGTGTGAGACTGCTTCATAGGAGCAGGAGAAGGGACCGAAACTTGGGGCATTCGATGACACAAATAGACTTGGATAATAAAATTGTGAGCAGGATGAACAACCTTAAGGACATTCACACACCTGGTCATCAGAGATGATGAAATTGACAAGCCGCTCGTGGAACTTCGCTCCAGTGAACTTGTTGCATTCTTCGCTTTGTGGCACTGATATGGCATTGGTGGTCCCAGAACCTTGCAATTTGAATGCCCATCCTTTCTCCTTTTTCGTTGTTTCATGTACAATACTGTGAATCCTCTTGAGATGTGACCGGAGTGTTGTTATGGAGTTACCCTTCAAATACTGGTAGTGCGGCGGAACCCAATCAGGGTCAAGCCCTTTCTTTTCCCTGCAAGGTTTATCAAAAAAATTGAAGATTGAAATGAGCAGGAAACACTTACAGGCACAAAACGCAGACTCTGAAACCCCCTTCCTCCTTAAAGAAATAGTGAATATCAGCGGCACCTTTCTCGCCCTGTGGAGCGACCTCGTCACTGTTATTAATTGTTGTTACGGCCTGGGTCATGGGCAGTCCTTGAGCCCGACGAGTTGGGAGTGGCGACTCGTTCTCCTCACTGTCGGAGTTGTCGTTGTCAGAAACATTCAGATCAAAGTCCTCCCCTTCCTCTTTGATGGTGGGACGAGTGGGGAGCGTTGCACCAGGGGCAGTTGCAAACTGTCACTTGGCCCACCAGACACGCCCTGCCCAAGAGATGAGTTTTGTACAGTTCGGGTTATTTGACGAGGTTCCATGAAATAAGACAGGTAAGTTGGACATTGGGAGAAAATTTGCACTGGTATTTGAAGAGAAACCTGACGACATGATGCAAGACACAACTCGGAGGAGTCAAGATACAGGTAAACCGCATTTACAGTACACTGTAGCCGAATAACGGAAGCTTTTGTTTGGATAGGGAAAGGGATGAAAGCGGATTGAGCTATGGGGTCCTGGGGCCGAGTTCCAGGTTCGTCAATTCATGTGAGTTGCCATTACTCTATAAGTTAATTTGATCAACCGTGACTGACATTTATGTAGCTTATAGCACCTTGGGTTCACAACATTCACATCCGAGTCAACAGAGCCTTGCTCCGGCCAATTTGATTTGATTCCTGATAACAATGTTGCATCTTTTTCACCGTGTTTGCTTTGCCATGCTTGTTCAGTGGCTTCTCCACAGTTTCCTCACCCATTCCTGCCCTGCACATGCATGGGAGCTCGGTCATCTGAGGTCATCTTCATACGGTCTATCCTCATACTGTATCTGTCTCTGGTCTGTCCCATCTGTAACTCGTCAGTGTACGACAATTCTACGAGCATGCAGTATGGTCTACCAAGCACAGGCGACCCCGCCAATTTGCATTCCACCTCAACTGGTAGGAAGGACAACTAAACTCGCTGTCAGCTTTCTCTTGGGCCTCCGCTGGTTTCTGATGGGTTTCTCAACTCATTTGCACCCCATGTCTCATGATCTAGATGCACCGCTGAGAGCGTGCAAGATACAGCTGCCTATTGGAGGCAGGCACATGCTGGACCACATAATTTTATGTATAGTCAGAAGAACGACCACCTTCTGTATGACAAATTAGCGAGTGCGTTTGAATGACTTTTTGTTTCCATTTCTCCCCTGGCCTAAGCAAACAACAAGTCCAGTGATTAGATTAGATAAGAATCCCCAAAGTCGTTCCACAATGACTTCCAAAGTCTGAACCACAAATATGATGGTGCCGATAGGTAGCTTGCACGTGAGGTGCTAGAGCTGCGCATGAGGAAGGCATCATGCAACAGGAAGATGTAATTCGTGCGCATGCCAGCGATGGCCTGAGACTAACTTATCTTGTACTGTATAGGGAGACTAACACAGGTACTTTCTCAAAGAGTGAGACATTCGCTAACTGCACAGTTGACCACGCCAAACCACGCAACCGGAACCACTCGACCCATCCATGCCTTCATCAATTAGAGAATGGGCATGTGAAACCCGGGGGTATAGTCAAGGGTAAACCAAGGGTAAGGGTACGTGTTTTGGTACCCTTGACAAACCCTTACCCTTATGTGGGGGTAGCGGGGTAACGGGGGGGGTATGGGGGTACTGGAGGGGTAAGTCTCCCCCAAGTGGGGTTTGGGTTTGGGTGATGACCCATACCCTCCCAAAACCTGTACCTGTGAACAAGGGTATGGGTTTCGGGGGGTACGGGTATGGGTATGGCATTTTTTACCGGGGTTACCCTGTCACACTCTATCATCAATGCGTGTAGTCTCCGAAACTTGACTGTTGTAGGTGTGAGTTCTGAAGGAGATCACAAATCCCAGCCTGCTTACACGTTATGCGGCGGAGAACCAGACATGCTCGAAGGTGAGGCGTTTTTCGTTTGTGGAAGTAGGCGGGCCAGTCTGGCTCTTTCAATCAGTAGTCATTGGATAGTAATCTAACCATAAAATGAATCTATGCAAAAATTCCATCATCTTCTGACTAAAAATTAGTCAAATCCAGGTCTGTTTCCATCACATTGTGTGCTGCTTGGGCAGCCAAAGAGTCAGAACAAGTCAACGCATGGTCACTTCAAGTCATTTATAGACAAATCTGTAGTCAATTTTGGTCCTCCCATCTTCAATCCAAGACATTCCAAAGTCAATTTAGGTCATTTCGAGTACTGTTATTGCAGAAATACAGATGTACGGGTAGTTGGTAGTTTACAAGGGAAGCTAACGATATTGCTACAGTCGCCGTCGTTGTAGTTAGGGTGGCAGATTCATCCTCACCACGCTAGCGGCATTTGTCAGGCACTCGCATATGCAGCCCGCCATTTCCATGCTCCTCTCTAACTAGTAACTAGGAACAACTTTCCTTCGGACCAGCTTCCACCTACCCTTCAACCACACTACCCCTCACTCCATACAGTTACTCCTGCCTCTAAACCACTCTCAAAAGGAGAGCAAATTTTGATATGAAATTCACAAGCATTTCCATCCTCATCGCCTACACTGGTTTCGGTAAGTCCTCCCTATCATATCAAGGATCCAGGGCCAACTCACACCTTCTCATCACTCCTCGTCTTGTAGCCACTACCAACCTGCTCCATGTCATCATGGCATCCAAAGACGTCTCCCCCCATCACATAGGGCACTCCAATGGTGAGCTGAAGAAGCCGAGGATGCGCCACCTCTGCAAGAATATGCAGCCAGCTCATGTTCACGCGTTGCCATCGACACCATCTCCACAAACCACAAAAGGAAAAGTGAATCTCAACGCCTTTCAACCTGACGACTTGCTTATATCTATCTTTGCAGGTTCACAACAACGGCTGCATGCTCAGGTTTAAGAGCAAAGACCTGCTCGCAGCTGAGTCTGAGTCACCTCTGCTGATGGACAGCTCAGACAGGCAGGCACCTACCCAACTGCCCTTTGCCCTCTCCTCCAAATGCCATTCCCAAGCAAACTCGTGGAAGACTCTGAAGAACCCAGCATCAAAGATTTACTCGCCACCAGCCTACATCATCTCCGCAAATGGACAGTTTGTATGGCGCACAGGCATGGGAAGAACTCGATATCGGCGTCACAGTGCATCGTGTCGACCCTGCGTACGATACATGTCCCATGTCACAACGGGAATGGCAGCGGGAGCGGGAGCAGCAGCACCGGCTCATGGGGGAACGACTGTGGCGGAAGTAATAACAGCAGCCAGCGCACACAACATACGGTCGTGGATATCTTTGCTGATCCTGTGGATGTCGATCTCTCCTCTGCCTCATGCTGATGCGGGTGTGCAGGCAACTGAGATGGAAGACAGGCGGGCAGCGGAGGCGGAGGCTGAAACAGAGCTCGATGCGAAGAGCGTGCGCTGGAGGATGAAGTTCACGGCACTCATGCCTACTTGAAGAGCTCAAATGCAGGGTATGGAGTTTGAGGGCCACAGCACGTTTGTGTACGAGTTCTAACTCAGGATAAGAATCCAAGCGATGTGCCCAGTCTCGTTGGTCTCTGTTAATGCGATACCTGGACCATTGTCAGTGTGCCAGAGCAGGTTCTCCACATAGTTCAGATGTGTGCTTGGGAACCATCTAGGAACTTCCTTAATCAGGCATGTATCCCTCTCCTAGGACCTGCGATATAACGCATACAGTATGTTGAAAATGACTCTACACCATCCGTGTTCAAAAAAAGATGGCCGGCTCACTGCTCGAAGAGATTAGTTCTGCTAGCCTGCACGTGACTGAAAAACGTGATAATCATGTGAGGTAGACCTGACGAAAGTTGATTTTCCAGCGACTCTTGGCCCCTGTAACATACATGTACAATTGTGTCTTTATTTTCTTTCACTTCATCTTATATTGTGAGTGTCATCTAACATGAGACACACACGCAATCTCATCACCCTGCTAGTTCTGATTCCTGTGTCCGTTCCCTATACGCTGATGGAGACAGACGTTCAACGCATCGGTGGAAGGTATAAGCTAGAAAGAAAGATGGGGTTTGGGTCTTTTGGTACGCCTCAGGCAGCTGCTTCACTGTAATGTTTGGCTTACAAATGGATAGGTGAAGTGTTCTTGGCACACGACGTCTTGTCGGCATGAGACGTCGTGATTAAGTTCGAATCACTGAGTGCAAGACAACTTTTCCTGGAACATGAGTGTACTGTGTACTGAAAGATTTCCGGGATAGGCATTCCACGCGTGTGTTGGTTTGGCACAGAAGGTGGCTCCAATGTGACGATAATCGATTGTCTGGGTCAGTCGCTTCAAGAACTTTTTGTCCGGTGCCACTTCAAATTCTCTGTCCAAACCATTCAATTCCTTGCCAGTCAGCTGGTATGTATGTCTTCTCTTATAGATAGTGGCTATGCTAATCTGCGGTTCCAGGTTGGTTGCTTGAAACACATTCATTCTTGCAACTTCATTCACCGAGATATCAAGCCCAGCAACATTGTCATAGGGACTGAGCCGCAAGCCAACGTAGTCTATATCATCAATTTTGGTCTATCAAAGCAGTACAGGGATCCCAGTACCTATGAGCATATTTCTCCCAACACGGGTCTTGGTCTCATCGGAATGGCTACTTTCGCCTCTATTAACAGCCACCTGGGCTTGAAGCTTGGGCGGCGAGATGACATGGAGTCACTCGCCTATACACTTATTTACTTCCTTCATGGCTCTGTACCTTGGCAGGACTTGCGATATGCAAAGGGCATCGCTAAACGCAAACAATGAATGATGCCATGCGACTTGTGTCGTGGTCTTCCAGCGGAGTTTCAGATTTTTCTCAAATACTGTCGCTCACTCAGTTTCGAAGATAAACCGGACTATCAATATATCAACAATCTTTTCATGGAGGGATTCCAGAATGACACGATGTGTGATTGGGAAGTTGCGGGCAACGAGAGGGACACCCTGGACCAAGGTAATCAGCCCCTGAAATGCCATGAGGGGTATGTAGCTTTTCCATCTGCAAACATTGTATTTTATATTTATCAGTTGTGTTCAGACTGCACCAAGGACTATGCTCCGAGAAGCGTCAATGCGAGCACTAATCAATCACTTCCATGCCATGTTGGTTCAAATGTCACTTTGTTGCCTCATTGCCCCCCCCCCCCCTGTTCCCAACCTTCCATTCTGTCCCGCTTGTCGCTTCAACATGTTGGTGAACTTGTCATATTTTTACAGACTTATCCAACCTATCAGTAGCCTAGACACATGTCACTTTGTGATCCGTTTTTTGTTGTTAGTCCTTACATTCTGTACAATCAAGTCAACGTCCAATAGTAACCATCGACTGAGTTTTAAGTTGAGAGATCATTGTCGCACACGTGATTATATTTGCCACCAGCCTGAGGTTGGTTTCTTGTGTCCCAACTCCATACACATTGGTGCACATCCCAACCCTCTTCCACCTCTTTCTCGGCTCAATATTACCATCTGTAACTCAAATATCTCGATTAGCAACTACCAAGACGATGGTTTTATTTGGTAAAATTTCGTTTGCTCTGCCACTGGCATTTGTCTCCTCGTGTTGACGATACATAAGGCCTTCAAATAACTGGTGTTTCATTTCTTCCTGCACACGTTCCATCTCAAGCAGCTTTGACAAGTTGTCTGGCTGCATTGGATGGATTGGCTTTTGCCCATCTCCGTCCTGGTGTCACCGTCAAGCCCTTCCAACCTTGTCCTTGTCTCTGGAAGCGTACAGCCTTGGGAAACTTCAGTCGGGTGAAATAGCTGAACTAGGTATTTCAACCACTGCCATCTGTCCATTCCTATATCAGACTCAACATGCCCGGGTTCGTACAAAATATCGTCATAGATCTGGCAACCGCTGCCGAGGTTACGCGGAACGATTGGCCATCTTCAGCCCAACGAAGTTGTTCAAGCGTAAGCTGGGCAAGATTGACGAAGGCAAGCCCATTCTGTACCTTCATTGACCCATGTTCACGACTGTGCATGGCCGACGCAGAGCCCAAAAGGACCGATACGAGCATGGCATCTCTGGACCAATGCTGGGGAAGACCAGCTCCCGCGGATAAAAGAAGTCTGGATGCACGCCATGAACCACATCAGCCACCCTGACCTCGCTTCACAGGAGTCATCCAGCTGCTTCATGTTTCCATCCATTCACCTCTTCTGGGGTTGTGAGCCACAGAACCAACGCATGTCCTATTACCACTACCTGCTGTTTTTCAATGACATCAAGAATCGCTCCGAACGCGACCTCCTGGCCCTTACTACCCAAGGATGGGGTTCTATACTTGGAAACACATATTGGACAAAGCAGTGGCCCAAGCACAACGGGATGACACCGACATTCGGCAGATGGTCACATACTACCTTCATTCATTCCATGTGTACCCACCTTCGCTGGCCACACTTAGGCTGATCATAGAAAGGCAATAGACTCGTCAATCTCCGTTGGTAGTCACATTTGCCCCACCCATACATTATTTTTTTTCCAAAAAACAACAACAATTCTTCACGACGATGACGACGACTGTCTGAGACCCTTACATCAGATGCGGTGTGATCTACCTGCCACTGGTCAATATTGACCTCCCTCGCCATTCTTTGAGTCTAAGGCCGGCTGCTGTCCTTCATGACGAGGGAGAATGAACGTGCCAGCCTGTATTTTTTCGTTGAAATTCGGGTCCCCAGCCGTGTTGAAGATACGGACATCAGCACGGAGTTTTGTAGCCAGCTTGAAGGTATTCGTGGATCTGAGAAGAAGTCTAAGTCTGAGTCTCAGATTGTCGTTGTCCCCTTCTCCTAGTGCTCACAGCTCACCTACCCCGTGATCTGACTTGACTCCTCCATGTTATCGCAGGCCTCCGTGCTCACGTGCTCCCTGCAATGGCTCTGCAGCTGCCTTGCCAGCTTCGTTGGAAGCCCGATGATTTTGAAGACAGAGAGAGGGGACAGTTGTGAGAGCTTTCCACTAGCTCATTTTGGAGGTAAGGCACAGCTTTTAATTCACGCGAAAATTCTTGTCTTACTTGTTGATACTCCCGGGCTGACAAATGCATACAAACATTTACGCACCTCTCGCTCACACCTTTATCACACCCACACCATTATCCCTTACCTTCTCCATCACCTACAACTCCAACCAACCTGTCTCTATCCACCACTGCAATGCCCCTTTGCAGAATAATCTGGAACGACCTCTGGGCGTGGAAACTCTATAAACGGGTTGAGGCGACGACTCGCATAGAGAAGCACTATGCGAGACTGAAGCTGGAAAGGTGTGGCATTGAGATCGCAGAAGTATTGTACGTTCCTACATCCCTTTTGATGCGTCCCAAATCCTGACGGCTTTCAGACCAACTCCCTGGCATGGGGAGAGTGGGAAGATGCCGAAGGGTGGCCACCTCACCATCCTCTTTTTGCAAGCAGACGGCTCCTCCCTCAAAAGAAAGGAACATGTCTACAAAAGAGATGATGTGTATTAAAGATGGGTCTGATTAGCATGGTATGGGGTGGGGAAAAATACTATAGTGCTTGCATTAGCTACTGTTTATATCTTTCACTTTGCATTATTCGTTTATTCACATTCTCCCTCCCTCTCACGCAGAGTACCTCTGAACAGTGGCGTCAATGCCATCTGTTTTATGCCCAAGGCTCTTCTCGTAAGTCTTAGCCTATCGTACTATATATGTTATGCAGTGTTGACGTGCGTACTCATGCCCATTGCCCACTATTGACCCTATGGACTGCAGAGTGAAGAAAGAATGCGATCTGGCACGTGTATAGCAACCCTCCCCACAGGGCACACACTACAGGCACTGGTCAATAAAAGCGCAAAAAGATGCATAAAAGGGCAGAAGTCACCCCTTCACACACTGACCGACATCTTCGGAATAGATCCCAACTTGACCGAGAAAATACCACCAGTACGTACCCACCCTAAGGACAGAAGCTCACGTCCTGTGCGCATAGATATTCCTTCGGACAAAGAAGCTTCAAAGAGAGCAGACGTGAATGCGACAGAACAAATCTTTTCACCAGCCCAAAGGTCTTACTCTCTCTCACAAATTATATTGAAGTCACAGGAAGATTCGAAATGGAATGCGCAAATGCTACGGTGAGCAACTTCCAATATGTCAACAGACAGTCTACAACTCTATGCTAGTAGTCACCGTGTGTCGATCAGTTCGCACACATTTCGAGCTGAACTTCAGCAGCCTTTGGAATACTGTAATACTCACATAGAATATGAATACCTGTATAAGTTTGAATAATGATGAGAAGTTGACTTAAAGTCGACCATTGAGTTGAGCCGAGTCGCCAAGAATGACTTGAACGACTCACAGAGTCGCGACTTGCTCAAAGTCGTGACTTCGCAAGTCGACTTGAGCGAGACCGAGTCGCGGCAACACTAACCTGGATAAAGAACGGTGTTGAATATGATTGCAATCAAAGAATCGCCATCGAGATGGGGATTTTCCACACATGCTCGACACCATAGCGAACATGCGCCTCGCCCAGGACAAGCAGGCATGGTAAGAAAAGGGGAGAGAAAACACTGCAAATTAATCGAAAGAGGTGTCGTTAAATAATATTGTGTAATAAACACAGATTGAACGAACGATCCATTTCAAAAGAGAGTAGTGAACGATGGAGTCAAAAATAATCAAGGTTCAATTGTGTTGGATAATTTCTGAAAGGAGTTGGTTGAAATTTTTGAGAAAGAAAGAAGACGAAGAGAATTCGTCAATATTCAATTCTTACCTTATGATGTGCTTCAGCATGGTGGTGGCAGGAAGACAACCTGCTCACAATATGTGATTACTTGGTGTGAATGGAGAAGAACTTACAATTTCCATACCGTATTGACACAATTTAATTATGGCTAACAAGGACAACGATGTTGCGGATCGACCAATATGGAGAAAGTCATCCGACAGCTGTGAGGGAACAGGTAAACATGTTATAGGTGAGTGTGGTGTCATTGGAGACAGAGAACAGTGTGTAATATGCACCGGAAGCGAACACAATTTTGAAAGTACAAGATGGATGATCAAAATGAAAGAAGTAAGTGCATGAATAGAATATAGAAATTGCAGATACGTACTGCAGGGGACGTTTCTGCCTCGCATTGTAAGCAAGACACTTGGAGGTAAAGGATTAATGGTATTGGTTGCTCAAAGGCAAAAAACCGTTATCCAAACTTCATACAAGCCATCACTGTGATCAGAAAGATAGGACATAGATATGCTCAGCAAGGAGAGATATCAAACCATGACAGTGGTGTGGTGGAGAAGCGCAATCCACGTGAAAAGAACAATGTGGAAGTGCTCAAAGAAGATTGTAAGCGTACACGTTGTCTGTGCAATTTCGAAAAACATATCGGGAGAACATAATATGAAGAGAAACTGTGGATGGGTCGAGAATCATACTCAATATGAAATGAAATGGAGAACATGGATGTGCTGAACAAAAACGGGGAGTATACTGGAAACACATACCGGTCCATGAGAAGAAGAAAGTAATATGATGAACAAGTTTTCATATCTGGAGAAGCCGACACAATTAAATGTTCAACGCAGATGTGCAAAATGACAGCGGTGAACAGACACATGTGTTACAAGGATGCGAAAGATGAGGGAGGAAGAAGGAAATGCTACAGAGAACACAGCCTTGCATGCTCTAAACTGGCGACGGCAAGTAATCATTTCAAAATAGGACAAATAGGAGTGGAACAAACCATTTCAAAAGTGTCAAGCTGTCGACCACATCAGTCAACAGCTGCCTTAATGGGTTCTGGGCCGTCCGCCTTCGTCAGTGAGACCACCACTACTACTACTGCTTGGTAAACGTCCACTAATACAGTGAGTAATCGTACTGCCTCATAAGTAAGCAAACACCATCTCTTAGTAAGTATTTGGGAGCGACTCATCATCCCGCTTACTTGCCCATGATACGCTGGACCGTAACATGGCAGCTGTACATGTGGGCCCATGCATAATATATGGCCTATCTCCTTCCTGTTCCCATATCAGTTTCATCGACGCAATAGCCTAAACCTGTCAGGCATGTCTGTAGGCCCACCCGAGGGTTTCGGTAGCAGGGTATGGCAACGGTATAGGCCCCATCCGACCAAGTCGGCAGTTATACGTGTTGGCCCATGCATGATATATGGCCTGTCTCTTTCCTGTTCCCGCATGGGTTTCATTGACACAATAGCCTAAACCTTTCAGCCATGTCAATGGGCCCACCCATAGGTTTCGGTAGCATGGTATGGCAATGATGCTGGACCCATCCGACCAAGTCGGCAACTGTAGGTGCGGGCCCATGCAAAATATGCGCTGGTTTCACTTCGTGTGTGCACATGGGCTTCACCGATGTATTAGGTATATTCTCTCAGTTATACCAATGGGCCCACCCATGAACTGTCAAAATGCGACCTGCAGAGGAGGATATAAGACTAAGGGTACTTTTTCCGTCCTCTGCAGGATATAACAACCTGACTAAGCTACTACTAATTAAGGAAACTCGACTTGGAGCATTGTACAGACACAAACAGACAAGAGGATGAAAGGCACAACAAATAACACTCCCCCATGAATGTGCAAGGCTCCAAACCACTAACTGAACAAACCAAGCATTTCTGCACACTTCTGAATCTTCAGTCGATCCAGAGCCTTTGTGAAGATGTCAGCAGCCATCTCCTGTGTTGTCACAAAGGTGGGAGCAATCAGGCCATCCTGAACAGCATCCCTAAGCCAAAATAGGCGAAGTGCAAGGTGCTTCATCTTGCTGTGGTGCTCTGGGTTCTTGCTCACTGCAATGGCAGACTGATTGTCCATTCTGAGCACTGATGGGCCAGAGATGTCATAGCCAAGCTCCCCCATGAATTGGCGCATCCAGAGGATCTCCTTGCCTGCCTCAACAGCTGAGATGTGCTCTGTTTCAGTTGTGGACAAGGCAACCAATGGCTGCAACTTGGAACTCCATGAGACCACTCCAGAACCAATCTTGACCACATAGCCACCAGTAGACTTGCCATTGTCTGGGTTTCCACCATGATCAGCATCAGAGTAAGTGATGAAGGATTCAGGCAAAGTGGAAGGCTGGTAGACAAGCTTGTGGTGCATTGTCCCCTTCAAGTAGCGAAGCACATGCTTGGCAGCTTGCCAGTGAGCTGGACCAGGGTTGGAGTTGAATCTGGCAAGAACTCCAGCTGCATAGGCAATGTCTGGCCTTGTGGTGATGGCTAGATACATGAGAGAGCCAACAACAGAGATATAGGGGTATTGGCACATCTCAGAGGCTTCTGAATCGTTCTGAGGGCACATGGAGGTGGAAAGACGAGTTCCAGGATTAAGGGGAGTGGAGACAGACTTGGCATCGCTCAGACCATGCTCCTGGATGAGATTGGAGATGAACTGGCTCTGGGAGATGGAGAGGCAACGATTGGGACGATCCCTGTGGATTTCTATGCCCAGGAGCTGAGTGGTGGGTCCAAGATCTCGCAGTTTGAAGTGCTGGGAGAGTTCTTGGATGACTGAGTCAATCTTGGCTCCATCTTTGCAGGCGAGTGTGATATCATCGACAAACACAGGCATAAGAAGTCTCACATCATCCCTGAGGTAAATGTAGAGCCCATGGTCTGATTGGAGGCGATTAAAGCCCATGGAGGAGAGTGCAGAGTGAAGGGTCTTGTTCCAGACTCTGCCTGCTTGCTTCAAGCCATAGAGCGACTTTATGAGCTTGCAGACATGATCTGGACCTCCCACTTCAAATCCCTCTGGCTGCTTCATGTAGATCTCTTCCTCAAGAGTGCCATTGAGATAGGCATGAGATATGTCCACAGAGCGAAGCTCAAGGTCTTCCAGAGCAGTCAGAGCAAGAACAATGTGAATGGTGGAGTATCTGACAGTGGGAGCAAAGGTCTCCTTGAAATCAAAGCCTGGACGCTGAGAATAGCCCTTGGCAACCAGCCTGGCCTTGTAGCGGTCCAGGGAGCCATCTGCATTGTGCTTCACCTTCATGAACCATCTGGAGCCAATTGCACGCTTCCCAGGGGGCAGCTTCACAATCTCCCAAGTGCCATTGAGTCTGTGAGCCTCCATCTCTTCTTCACAAGCCTTCTGCCATAACTCTGCCTCAGAATGTCTCTGGGACTGGCCATATGATGTGGGCTCAGGTGCAAGGGCCACACCAGCTTGGATGAGGTCTAAGGGATCTTCAGAGTCACTGGAATCATCATCTGAAGACTGCACTGCTGGTGTGGGCACCCTGGGCTGCCTGTATCGCTCTGGGACAGCCCATTGCTCTGGCAGCCACTGATCTCTAGGACACCTGGAGCGCTGAGGGCGAGGTGGTGCAGGAGGAGCTGGTGCAGGAGCTGGTGAGGGAGAAGGGGCAGGAGGAAGAGAGTGATATGTGGAAGGAGGTGTTTGGGAATGAGCTGGAGTGCTTGGAGGCAACATGGGAAGGACAGGAGGAGCAAGAGGAACAGGAGGAACAGGAGGCAGATCAGAAGCAGTAGGGCCATCTCCCCCATGAACTGGCTTCTGTGGAGCTAGTGGAGCGTCCAGAACATCATCAAAGATGTCTGGAAGTGTGCAGGAAGTCAGTGGTGTCTCAAGGAGTGTGTCAGGAAGAGGGGGAGGGAGGTGGGGAACAGAGTGCCTCTGAAGCATGAAGTAGCGCTCATCAAAGTCAGCTCTCTCTGAAATGACCGCCTTCTTGGTCACAGGATTGTAGAACTTCCAGCCCTTGTAGCCCTGAGGGTATCCAATGAAGACACACTTCTCCATGTGTGCTCCAAGGCTCCCAAGTGGTCGCTTGTCCCTCTGAATGAGCACATAAGCAGTACAGCCCCAGACTCGAAGCATGGAAAGATCTGGTTTGCTCCCATAGAAGGCTTCATGTGGAGTCATGTCAGGGAGTGCTGAGGTGAGTAGCCTGTTGCTGGTGTGAATAAAAGCGGCCAATGCCTCCCCCCAGAAGGCTGTAGGCATCCCAGACTCATAGAGCATTGAAACCACACCTTCCTCCATCGTCCTATTGCTCCTCTCTGCAACCCCATTCTGCTGTGGGCGATTCCTGACAGTGTGCTGCCTCTGGATGCCATTCTCAATGCAGAATGCCTCAAACTCCCCAGACATGTACTCCCCACCCTTATCATCCCTCAGAGTGCCCAGTTTCGATCCAGTGATGTTCTCAGCCCAAGCTTTGAACTGCTTGAATGCAGCAAAGGTCTCAGACTTTCGCTTCAGGAGGTAAACAGCCTTGAAGCGAGAGAAGTCATCGATGAAAGTGACCCAGTAGCGATACCCTTGATGTGTGGGTACCTTCACAGGGCCATGGACATCACTGTGGACGAGTTGGAGCAGTTTTGAGGCTCTGGAGGTGGATGGTGGAAAGGGATCTGCATGCATCTTGCCAGCTTTGCAGGCTTCACATACTGGATCAGGGTCTGCTTGTGAATCAAGTCTAAAACCCATCACCAGGTTTCCTGAATGCAGCTTTCTGATGCCTGCCAATTGGTGGTGGCAGAGGCGATGATGCCAGAGGTCCCAGCCCAAAGGGAGAGTGGTGGCCAATGAAAGGGAGGCGAATTCTTCCACAGGAATGGTGTCCCCAACCAGGAATGCAGCATTTGAGGCCCCAGTTTTCGCTTGGAAGGCTATTCTGTTGTCCCTGATGAAGTGCATGGTGTCTTGCTCAATACAGACAGTGAAATGGCAATGGAGAGTGAGGTATAGCACAGAGAATAGATTACTGCATAGAGCAGGGACATAAAGAACATTAGAGAACTCTAGAGGAGCCATTTCCTGCCCATTAACCACAGGATTGAATCAAACCGACCCCACTCCCTCAGAGTACACCACAGACCCGTCAGCCAGCCTTATTTCGACTCTATGTGGCTTCAAATTTCGCATCCAGTGCCTATGGCAAGTCATATGAGCTGAGGCGCCAGTGTCTGCATTCCAGGAGGTGTGAGAGTCATGCTGGAATGAGGAGGAAGAAAGGGCACTTGCTGAGGCAACTGAAGCGGACTGTGGGGTGTCTGAGGGTGTCTGAGACGATGTGGAGGCAGGGGAAGCTGTGGAAGATGAAGGGAGGTTGTGCTGGCGGATCAAGCGCTCCTTGAGGAAGCACTTAGCCTCAGTATGGCCAAGGCGAGAGCAGAAGTCGCATTTGGGGCGACCTGGAGCACTGTTCTGGGAGTTAGAGGTGGATGGAGCAAGAGGGGTGGACTGGGAGTTATAGGGAGGCTTGGGGCGCGATCTGGAGGGTGCTGATGAAGCAGCAAAGGCAGAAGAGGTGCCAGAGAGGTTGGAGCGAGTCTGATCCATGTTTCTGAGTGATTGGATGACTGACTGCCAGTCAAACTTGTCCAGGACTGAAATAGTGCGAAATACATCGTCAAATGAGTGTGGGAGCACCCTGATGATGGCCATAACAGCCAGCTCATCATACAGGTTGTCCAGAGTGAAGGAAGTGGGGGAAAGCGACTTTATGGCCCTAATCTGCTCATCCACCTTGTTAATGAGTGAATCTAGGGACTCTGAGTCATCCTTCTGAGTGGAAAGGAGTGTGTGATAGGCATTGAAGCGAGGGGCAGTCCTCTGTTGGACAAAGGAGGCCTTGAGGGTGTCCCAGATCAAGAGAGGGTCGTCTTCACAGTCCCTAATAAGTACCCTGAGCTCATGGGAGATAGCAGTCTTGAGGGCTCCAGAAGCTCTCTCAGCTTTAACCTCCCATCTCTCCAGTTTGTCCTTGTCTGGAGGCACAGCAGCAGTCAGGACACTGCCCTTGGCATCCAGGACTTTGGGTTTGCCAGTAGGCTTCTTCTCTGAGCCAGAAACCAGCCTCCAAAGGCCATTGAGCTGAAGCCAAGCCTTCATGTCATCAGCCCAAAGTCGATAGTTTTCACTGGTAAGAGCTGGAACGGAGGAGGCTGACATGTCTCGCAAAGTGGACATGTTGTAGGCAGTGGGTACGATGATGTGGCGAGGAATGGAGAGATTTGAGTAGGTGGATGAAGTGGAAATGAAGGAGGATGTAAAAGATGATGTAGAGGGGTTGAATGAGTGTGTGGAAGACTGAGATGGCGCAAGGTGAAGGATACAGCCAGGAGCACAGCAGATATGAAGTTTAGGCACTAGGCAGGGCCCATAACCTGTCAAAATGCGACCTGCAGAGGAGGATATAAGACTATATTAAGATAGAGACAACTTTACTACTCACCTGCAGAGGAGGATATAAGACTAAGGGTACTTTTTCTGTCCTCTGCAGGATATAACAACCTGACTAAGCTACTACTAATTAAGGAAACTCGACTTGGAGCATTGTACAGACACAAACAGACAAGAGGATGAAAGGCACAACAAATAACATGAACTTCGGCAGTGTTGCAGATCAATAACTTGTGGGCCCATGCCTAATATGTCCAGTGTCATCTCTGACAGAATGGGCTATCTCGATGTCTTCATCTGTTTTGTAAATTGGCCCATTTGTTCATTTTGGCAACTTCTCCATCATTTCTGGTCATTCACACTGGCCCCATCTGATGAGCTGAGCAATTTTATTAATGGGCCCCTTTGTGATGTGTGACCACTTTGAGTGATGGGCCCACGTGGGCTTTCCTGACACATTACATCACTATGCATGTGGGCTTTTATGATGACATCATGACTACCTTGCGACATTATGTGCCACAGGTGCATCACATCCTCCCCAAAGTCTGATCAGCGTGATAGGGAGGTGGACTGTGCAGATGACTCTCCAGTTGTTTGCACTGAGCTTTCCCGTGTCGTAGTGCCCCAATTACGTGGGACGCTTGTAACCCAAGATGGAAGTATAGTGAGGGCCATGTCTGCCCAAATGGCTTCCATGACATCTTTTCCCAGGATGGCGCCGGCGGAAATAGGAGCAGGTTTTTTCTTCTGCGCAGAATCCTCTGGAACAGTGACGTTTGCCTCTATCTAATTGGCAGCGATATCCAGTGAGATCAACCACGACATCTATAGCACTACGTCACACATGTGCCCAAGCAGCAGCAGTAGAGTACAGTTCTTGTTTTGTGCAAAGCCTACATAGCTCTCCTTGTGATATGCGGCAGTGGTCTCAACAAACAAACTGAAGAACAATCTTTTTGGCCTGCAACACAGTACTGGGAGCAGCACAATTGACAAGCTGTTTGACACATTTATTGATAGCCCTCTGTTTGTCTTCCATGGGAAGTCTTTCTTCATCGATGCTGTGAACTGATGCAATCTATAGGAAGAATCAAGTTGCCTTAATGGTAGAGAAGGAGATGTGGACACTGCACTGAGTTGACACTCCCCTCACGTGCATCCTGAGACTTTTCATCTTCATCACTGGTTTGAGATGTTGTAAACGCTAATGCAATGGCGCGGTGTGTTAACCCTTCAGATGGAATAATTGGCAGTCGAATCAAATCGGGAGAGACTGTCTGGCGCTATGCACTATTCACTCTCATTTTCCATTAATCAACATAGAATAACTCACCCACTCAGTGATGGATCCAGCCAACTGCCATTTATTACCAGCACGATGCAAGTCATGGTCATTGCAGATGTGCCAGAGGGTGTCACAGGTGCAGTCATTTCCACTCAGTTGCTCCTGAAGTCTCCCTGGATCTTGAGCAGCACATATCATCTCATACCACTTCTCCAAGGTGGAGTCAGAGGGTCTTGGAATATCTACAGTAGTCATAGTCTTACCATTGCCACTTGGAGCAGAAACATTGATTCCCCAAACTTGTTGACAGTGAGTCTGGAAAAGCCCTAGATCGAATAGATGCATAGGTTCAATGGCCGTAAAGGTGATTGGATTCCAATATGGTAGATCGAGAAGCGGAGACCATCTAACGCCATACTTTCCGAACAGTGTCTCTTGCTCATCAAGAGTTTTGGCATCCCTCCAGCACTTTGCAACACGAATATGTTCAGCGACATCTCGCTCTGGCCAAGTACTTCTGTCAAGATTTTCTATGTCTTGAATCTTTAGGTTGCAGCATGTACAAAAACGAGTTGCTGTTGGGCTCACAAAGCCACCAGCCTGCCACGCAGCCAGCATATCTGAGACCACAGGGACAAGCATTGCACAAACCCGGCAGCCCTGGCTATGCTTTGCTGTCCAAGAATACCACACCCCAGGGTCAAAAAATTTGAGTAAGACGTTGACGAGGAGTTTAAGACTATGGTTGATGTCAGAAAGCGAGGCTTTCTTTGGCCCAGGGATTACTCCAGCGAGAAACATATTTTCAGGGCGATATCACAGATGAGGGGGAAGGTTGAGCAACACCAGCCAAATTGCAGTTGATGAAACTGTTTGTTTAGCCTCTTTTAGGTGAAAAGGGTTAAAGCTATCCATTGATAACGAGAATGCTAAGCGCATTTCATCAGCTGGCCCAGGGAGAAAGTGTTTGCCCTTGTTGAGGAGGATCTTGCACAAATGTCCTGCATCCCACATGTCTTCCATGTCTTCCTTCCTTGGTCTTCAAAAGGCTTTGAAAACCTGTTCCTCGATAGCAGGTTGGGAAAGTAGCCGTCCAATCCACTGTTTCAAATCCTGTACCTCATACTTGCACTGAGGGACAGCATATGCCTTGCCATTGATAACAACACTGTCGAATAAGGATTCACCACAGGGAGAAGCATTGTGGACCAGATGGTGCATGCAGTGAGCTGGTACAACTAGTGTGGTGTCAGCTACTGCATCACCAACAACTAACTTGGGGGGGGGGTTCTGATTCGTGGAGATTCGTGAACACTTATCTCTTTCTGGTATTTAAGACCAAATGTGGGTAGAGAGTGAAGCATGAACGGCAACAGACGTAGCTCCAAGTGACTGGATCGAGATCATACATAGTGAAGAGTCTTCTTGGGTCCTTTGGAACTTCTCTTGCCAAGGATCGAAGAGACGCTTCACTATTCAAAATGCTTCTCATGCCAGCCAATAAGACCGCCATGCCACGATGGGGAACATGGTACAGAATGAACATGGTCAGAGTCGTCATATAGACCACAAGTAGTGTTTTGTTTTTGGGGTGCCACATAATGAAGTACTTTTCTGGATACCATTAGCTAAATGATACGGCAACAAACTCAAGAGTAGACATTCCTGTGTTGATTACTGTGCCTTTGATGCCCCATTGCCCTCATTGACCCGACCATTCAGCCTCCTTTAAGGAATTTATCCTTACCAGCTCTCGCAAAACCCAGTCCTCCATATCCTCTTTTGCATCGGAGTCTCCCATCAATTCAAGCATATTCAGGATGTCACAAAGATGATTTTCATACTCCAAATAGACTTTATTCTTAGGTACTAGTCTTAATGCATATAGACTGGTATTAGGATGATTGAGTTAGTCAGGAGGCCACCTTTGATCAGGGCTGATCTTGACAGGGTTGTTGACAAAATCTAATGAGTCAATATTCAGCATCCATGTAGATCGTGCCAAAAGCTTGGCATCTAGAAGAGAGAAGAAGTCCATAGAGGCCATGCTTGACACTGCTGGTGACCCAAGTCACAGGAAATGATATCAAGGTTTCAGAACATTCAGCTCCGTCTGAGTCACTTTATATTTAGTAAGCCTCAGTTAAGAACAATAGCTTACAGTAAGAATCCTGGAAGTGATCAATGCACCGCGATGCGAGAGTAATTATTAATTACAGTATCACTGAGTCCCACACTACCCCAAGTACCAGCGGTGTGCGTCAGTCCATATTTTCCCTCTCACACTGGGTCCCAGCCCAGCTTTTAGCATGTTTGATTGGGCTGATCTCCTGGTACCAA
The DNA here is from genome assembly GCA_015025155.1 of Lactarius quietus. NCBI lineage: Eukaryota > Fungi > Basidiomycota > Agaricomycetes > Russulales > Russulaceae > Lactarius > Lactarius quietus. The sequence goes on from WITN01000215.1 coordinate 38,327, forward strand.
ACAACTGTTTTCAGGACTGCTATCATAGTTACCTTTTACCTTGCTTGTCAAGGTATTCCTGCAAACATGTGACACGCATCCAATGTGTTATCATTTTTTCTCCTTTCCTTTTTTGTTGTGCTCCACTCAGGGGTGTTCATGTGTATCCCCCCTTTCCTGTCTTCCCGTCATTGTCTGTTTCCTGTCTCTACTCGCAGGCAGGTGGGCACACCCTTTTCAGGGTCCACACAGTCAGATCTGAGGATAGCGTGAGCAGATCCTTCGTGAAGATGGGCATTCAACAGAGCAGCAGGGACCAAAAAAACAGAAGGAACAACTTAGGGCCAAGTGTATGCTGAGTACTGTATTGCCTTAAGCATGAAGGCACATACTGTAGACCTTGCAGACGAAATACTTCTTTATTTGACAATGCCATACAGTAGACCGCAATGTACACATACCACAGCCAGTTTAGGGAGGCTAATTTTCCAAAACAAAGACCAGGGCCAAGGCCAAGCAAGGTTTCAGTTGCCAAGGGTGACAGCTAGTGACTAATAGTTAGTTCCTGAATATAGTAACACCCTCCAAAAAAAATCCCAAAAAAAACAGCTCACAGGAATTGTTACATACTGCAGAGCAGGGTGTCTGCATCATGTACTACCCCAGGGGGCAACGGCAGAGACACAGGGTGAGGAGTAAAAGGGGCGGCAGCAGTGAACACTACAGCCCATGTCCTCATCATCACACACATGTACATCTATTATGTTAGGATATCACTGGCTGCAGCCCATACCAATGTGACCCTATTTCCAAGTCCCCACCAATCAGAACAGAATGGCCAATGTAGTGGTAACTTACTGAGTTCCTATGTGGAATGTGGAATCATGTGGGATCAGACAAAGTACGACTATATATGACTCATATACTTTGGTAACTCCGGAGTAGCTTTATTTGTAAGCACCTGCACGTGCTTGCAGCAATTTGCTCATCAGCGCATCCTGGCCATGCAAGATATTGTCTCTAATATTATGTATGTTACAAGCAGTTACAGTACATGAAACTCAGTGAAAAAGGATAGCCAGCTAAATGGAGGAAGGTCTGATCAGGTCATTGGGTAGTCAAAATGACCTAAAATGACTATTTGTGTTGTATTTGTGAGCAAGTTAAAGTGGAAGGGGCATGGAAGAACAAGGGTGGAGACAAAGGCATACACAGTCAAATTGAAGTTGTTGAAGTTTACTATGCTGTCAGCACCTTTTCGCATGTACACGTGCTTTCGCACTTCAATAAATCGGACTCGATCGACAACTTCCTCTCATCCAACATTCACCAAAAATAAACCCTAGATAAAGTATGTATTGTACATGAATGAGCATAAGAAATCCGAGAATTTAATCCAAATTTGCGGTCACAAAAAAATCGCAAACCTCGGAGGTGGCCTTGCACAGCCATTCTCACATCCTCGATCCCTCCGATCTCGGTATTTTCAGACACTTTTTTTCTTCTGCAGTAGTAGTATACATACATGGGACTGTGTATATACAATATCGAGTCAACGATCTAAGGCGATTGGGGTGTAGAAAGAAATCTCACCTCAAGCGCACTTGAGAGTGACAATCGAGATGACCAATTTGAAGCGGCCTCTCAACGCGCGTCGGCATCACCGGCACCCACACACACCTTACCCATGCCCAAAAGACCTATGAAATGGGAGCAAGCTAAAGCCGAGAAACGAAGATTAGCGACAGTCAAAGAAGAGAAGATCAAAGCAGCAATACAAGGCCTCAAGGACAATACCTTCAAGAGTATCTCTCAGGCTGCACGCCACTTCGGGGTATCTCACAATACAATTCGACACCGGAAAGAGAAGACACATGGGCCTGCATTAGCATCACAAGCAAAGAGGAGGCTACTCACAGACGTGCAAGAGCAAGTCCTTGTCGAATGGGCCCTGTACATGGCCAAGATTGGCGAGCCCATGTCGAAGCAAGCTCTTCGTGGGAAGGTAGCAGAGTTGAGCGAAACACTTCTGGAGAAGTCGAAGGAGATGGGAATGAAACACCTACCATCGAGGGTATGGGTGTACAAGTTCCTGGACCGGCATCCAGAGCTGGTATTGCGACGGCCAACAGGACTTGATGCCGTCCGCGCGAGCAACTTCAATTTATCAGTTGTCAGTCGGCATTTCGACCTGCTTGGTGACCTTTTACAGGAATACGACGTACCTCTGGAAAATATGTACAACATGGATGAAAAGGGGATACAACTTGGTGGGGGCAGGAAACTTGATGGTACGAGATATGTTTTTTCCCAGGACCAGCAAAACCGTGTGAAGACACAAGGCGCCAGTCTCGAACTTGTGACTACGATTGAATGTGTTGCCGCGGACGGTTCAAGCTTGAAACCGGGTTTCGTGTTCACAGGGAAGAACGTCCTCCACGATGGTTATTTCGAGGAGGACGGTGTTCTGTAAGCGATCAGTCGTCAGGTGTAAATGGTGAAGGCTTACCGTGTTCGCAGAATTGCCCTGTCGGACAAGGGGTGGACAAACAACTACATAGCAGCGCAGTGGTTTGAAAAGTGTTTCTTGCCTCAAGCGAAGGCAAGGAACTTGAGCGGGAAGACAATCTTGCTGATCTACGACGGTCATAAGTCTCACGAGACTATCAAGCTACGAGCGACAGCATTAGAGCATGGAATACAGCTCTACCGCCTCCCCGCACACACGTCACATCGCCTTCAGCCACTGGACGTCGGGGTCTTTGGTCCCCTCCAACGCGCATGGCAAACCCACTGTGCAGCTGCCATGGACGACACTGGGGAAGGAATGACCAGACAGCAAGTAGTTAAAGAATACATGCTGACACGCACCGAGTCCTTCAAAGAGTCGACAATCCTTTCTGCTTGGAGAAAGAGTGGGATGTCGCCACTTGACCCAGGAGTATTTACTGCGAACAATTTTGGCCCAAGTATCCCGTCGTCATTTCAGGCCCCCCTACCCAAGTCATTTCCGATTTCGCTTGATCCAGAGTCTACGGACGATGATTGTATTAGTGAAGATGATGGGTTTGACGGCTCAGAGATCGGGGGGGGGGATGGGAAGAGCGATGTTGACATGAACGAAGAAGCTGGGGATTGCGCCGCGGAGCATCTTAATCAGGACATCAGTAACGACCTTCCCTTTTTGGCTGAGACAACAATCAATGAAAATGTGCTGCCATCACCTTCCCCAACCTCTTTGCTTCCACCACCCGTCTCTCTCAATGCCCAGACGCAACCTCGTTTATCTCATGAAGAGGGAGGACAGCCCCGAGGAGAGTCTCAAGGAGACCTCCACAGTTGTATGAAACTGCCCCCCCCTTCGCCCACTGCCACTCACGGTTACATTTTCCGCCACCAGACCCGCACAGACCAAGCATCACGATCTCTGTCATCTTTATCCCCACTGATCCCTGACAACTCCGTTGAAGAACGGCTTGCTGCCTCTGAGAAGAGGATTTCAGAGCTCGAGCACGATGTTCAGACGCTCGGTGCATATTGCGCCCTTTCCGGAGGCGTCATCACCAGGCTACAAAAGCGGGTCAATAACCGAAAGAAGAAGAACCCTGCCCATGCAAAGAAGAACAATGGAGAAGCAAGGGTTCTGACATCTGAGGAAGGCCGTCAGGAGTTGCAGCAGCCCCGTGAAGAGTCTCGTCTGAAGGAAGTGCGCCAGAACGAGGAGCTATCCCGGAAGGCTGCTGAGGACCAGGCGTGGCGCAACTGCAGGGCGGACCCCACTCACATATTTACAGGACCGCTGAACAAGTCCAGGCGCAAAGAAGACCTCGGTGACATCGCGGCTGCTCTCACGTTGTCTGACGGTGGCAAGAAAGATGATATATACGAGAGAATTGTCAAGCAGTTCGAGGCAAACCCGGGGCTCAAGACAACCCCCCGGTTTGAAGGGTTATTCCAGTCGCATCCCCGAAAACGAGCCCGCCTCAATGATGCCGCTCCTGTTGCTGGAGCATCAGATCCTACCAGCACACCATCTTCCCAGTCCCCCCCCCTTCATCCTGGCATTGCCGACAGCGCTCCCACTCCTGGATCTTTCACTTTCACTTACAAATTCCCCCTTCATCCCAGTACGATATCATTTGATGGACCCACTCAATACCAGCCTGATAGTTAACCATAATACCCCTACAAACCATTCATAAATGTAGCTAGTCCAATAATGTTATATTCGCCGCGTTTTGCCTCCTTCACGAAGACGTGCACGCAAAATACGCAAGTCGTACATGACTGTGGCCACTACTTTGAGCGCCGATTGTTTCTCTGCCCCCTCGGATATTCCCTTTCATGTGACAAATGCGTGACCAAAGTGCGAAAAGGTGTAGTCTAAATTAAATATTCCCTGCCCGGTGAACAGCTTGAGCAATAAATAAGTAGCAAAATTCAATGAAAAGATGGTCTATTGCTCTATGGATATGTACAATTTGAAGTGTTTACGATGGGTGGTTGATTTTATAGAAAAATGTTACTCATTTTTGCGAAAAGGTGCTGACAGCATAGTAATTGAACGTCAGTGGGTGTTGGGATTCCGCCAGGAAAGGCAACCTGAAGTTAGACATAAATATTAAATAATATTTATGTTATAGTAGAATCCTAATAATACTCCGGGGAGTGTGCAGATAGGAGTAATCTGCTCCTCTCAAATCTATCATCTTCCTTTGCATGCTCACAGTAAATGCTACTCTCGCCACCCTAAATAACAACAGTGGGAAGTGTGTCGATTGAGATAGAGTCAAAATGAGTTCAGTCAATTTAGTCAGACTGTCAGCGTGACTCTTTGTATGTAGGAACTAAGTTAGTCGCAAATCCCATATTTGTTGTTGACTAGGTTCGAGTAAAATAGAGTGCTGTAGATACTTATACAGTCCTGTCAAAAATACACAACCCAACTCTATTTCACACAGTGCAGGAGGTTCAAAGGAATCAACAGTACTAGTCGATAATATTGATCCAAACTCGGATCTACAGGCAACACATCTACTGACTGCATTTTGGCATCACACACCTTTGTGGCCTTGTCCCATACCAATTGAACTCCCCACCACATCGGACAAGAAGTGCACTGGATAACAAAACAATGAGCATGTTTGACTGAGCAGAGCCTGGGGGGAGCAGGCTGACTGTATGCTGTGAGTTCCAAGAGGGGTTGACCGAGAGATTGAATGTTTCCCGTATATGTATGAGCATATGCTGTCGTGTAGATACACAGGAGGAGAGGGAAGTACGTACAGACTGAGAGTGGGTTTTTCTATGCCACGTCTTGTGGCCCACCACACGTCTGGACGGCCTGTAGTGAGTGGTGTGCTGCGAGAGCTGCCTCGAGCTCATGATCGCACAGTGAGGACAGATTTGAGGAGTAGATGCAATGAGTGATGCCGGATGAGACAAGGCATGCAATCATCACCTTGGCAATGCGCCCAAAGCCCAGAAAACCTACTGTGAGGATTTGGGAGGGCGATGTGCAGCTGAGGTGAGGCCAGTGAAGAAGAACAGGCCGAATAAGAAGTTGGGCCACTAGTGTCCAGGTCAACATCAGCAATGAGAGTAAGAGTCTAGACAGAGACTTGGCACACCTTTCCTTCTTTGACGAGGGTGACACCAGCACCAGCGTTGCAGACAGCCATGAGGGCAAGCATCACTGATGTATATGCCAGTTCAAGTGGATAGATCAGCTCATCGCCTGTGTTGTGTAGAGCGAACTGCATCTTGCTACTCAAGAGATCCAATGACACAATTCAGGTATGACTTGCATTGGAAGAAGGTTTTCCACGAAGCTGGTTTGAGTCCATTGCGTGAGCAGGTGCATTATGCATTGCCGAAGGGGTCTCTTCAAGCCTTCAAGGTGAAAATGTAAGTGTTCCTCCATGGGAAAAGACATAAAACATGAGTGCTTGAGCTTGCTTGTCAGGTACACATTAAAGTGACACACGAGCAGGATGATTCAAGTTGGGGAGGATGTATTTAGTAGTCGCCGAAAATACTGAACCTCATAGCATTCTTCAAGTGCAGTCGAGCTGCGCTGTGCAAGGAAGGCCCAGGTGTCGTCGCCATCAGAGAATGTGTGTAAAGGTGGCAAAGGTGTTGTCCCTGTGGTAGAATTTGATGAGGAAGACTTGAGCATGACACTATGTTTTGTCACTTACTGTAACTAACACTGGACCCGGGATTTGATCTTTAACCAAATAATCTTGGAAAAAAATCGACAAGGACATAAAAATATTTTTTTTGCCAATAAATTATCAAAGAGTTAAAGTTTACTAGCCACAACAGGTGCGAAATGCAGAGTGTTGATTGCACACTTGAATAGCTCACATGTTTAAAATACAATCTTACTACATGTTTGTATTCGAAAATATGTTAAAAGATCACACAAAAACAGTACATAGTAGGAATGTATTGTTGAGGTTCTCGACTTAGACAAGATATAGGATCTGAGTCTTCGGATCCTCTGAGTTGATCTCAAGTTACGAAACACGAGATACGAATGTGTGTAAACATCAAGATAAAACTAGATTATGTCAATTGGGATCAATAATTCCACCTGACTCGCTCAGAGTCGAAAATCCAGAAAATAATCCACACAAGTCACAGCAATTTTGCCAACTATAGTCGACACACTTCCCCAATGGGTTTGAACATGGATGATTGCCACGCAACAAACAAGACAGAGCGATGATTTCTTTCGTACACTCAGAGTGGATCGACGACTTGCACATCTCGCAATTCGATTTGTCATGGTCATCTATATACTAGGCGTCGTCACTGCCAACTGAAACCTTGCTTGTATGTGTTTTCATACATGTGACGGGAAATATGTCGTTGGCAGGGCAATAAGACTAATAAGCTTTCCATAGCTTTCATATATCCATGCGAGTGTTACAGACAGCACAGAACATAGAAATGTAATACCAAAACGCAGTGAACCATGTAACACTCGCTCAATCTTTGCAATGTCTGTGCCCTCTTCTTTCATTTAGTCCTGGGCGGGCTCTTTTTCCTTTCCCTTCTGTTCATTGTCTCGAGCGAGTTCTTTGTTAGACCCTGAGGATATGTTGTCAAATAAAAGTTAAAAATGTACACTGAAAATGCGCACCACAAGCACTGTCATCGGCGCCAGTGTTGGCTGAAGAAAATTTGGGAGGTTGATTGCAGTTATCGAGCAGACACTCCTTGCCAGATGACACTGTGGAACATGGCACATTTATTTCATCCACGCAACTTTCAGACACACGAGCATGTGGGGATGCCATTTTGGGTAATCAAAAGAGGATTGGGGCACATTGGGCCACAGCGGATGTTCTTGTGTTTTAAAGAGGATGTGGTAGGTGGTGCTCCAGGCTTGATGACAATGATTTGGGCAATAGTCCCGTTGAATGAGTCATGGTGTCTTTTGCTGATGTGATAATGGACCAGTTCGAATTGCAGTTGAACAAACACGCCAGATATAGTGTCAATGATGTCCGCTGGTTTGACATAATGGTTGTCTTCTGTATACACAGGCAGAGGCTGGACCTTATAATCATACTTGATAGCATCCAAATTTGCATGCATGTTCTCTGGCACCGGCCAGTTTTCAGTTTCGTCATCTACCATACTTTCCATGCCGAGGGGAATAGCTGAACATGCCATATTAAGGATTGATATAAGGAGACGGTTAATTCACAGGGAAGAGAAGAAATTGTGCGTGTTACTGTCATCATCATTAGCTCTGAGACGAGGAAGGTTTCATTCCTAAGCATGGAAAGGGTTTCAGGACAGTGTGAGCAACGTTGAGAAAAGGGGCAAAGAAAAGGGGCGTACCCTTTTGTCAAACCCGTCTCAAGTGAAACACAAGTTTTCATTGTTTCCATCTATCACAATGAGATTTCGCCTGTCTGATGTGGTTGCTGCTTCATTCTGCCAAAGTTTCAAAGTGTTGATGGCAGTGTCGTAGTCCTTTGCAAATGGAGTCCCTGTCGGTTTTGTCAGTCGCAATTGGTATTTGGCTTTTTGCAAAGAGCCAAATTCCCTGGTAATGAACGATCATGCAGTGTGCTAATGGGCACTTGTCGAAACCGTGGAAGTTGCAATACATCAAAATGTGCAAAGTAGTGAAGATGTCAGCACTGTTCTGATGAATGAAACAGAGCAAAAAATGAACAAAAGTGCAAGGCAAACGACAAACGATGGCATGTCGCTGCTGTGTTATATAGCACGAAAAACAGCACCCTGTAAAGTAAGACATCTTGAAATCGAAAAAACATGCAAGGATAATGTTGTTGGTAAGGAGGAAACGAGCACAACATGGACAGGACTGGTTCTTGTCTGTTGAGTGTATGTGCTTACATGTAACAAGCAATATTTGTGCAGAGTGTGCAATGTTTGGCAGTGCAAGGTTTTGACATACCACTCGACTCATGACCTTGCCAAGCAAGGTGAAAGGTGATCAAAAACTAAATTTATGGCAACTGGATCTGACAATCAAATGACTTTAGTCCAACTTGGCCAGAGTGTTTGTGACTTCTGCAAGATTGTATTCTGCAAAATTATAAACTTGTCAACCCAAATTTGACCCACAGCTAGCACTCACTCAACCGTGGCAACCAACTCAAGAACTGTATGTAGCTCTTTACCGTTAATTGTTTACTAGTGTTTGTGATAGGGCCTGAGGGGCCCTGTTTGTGTGGGTGAATACAACACCACGTTCATCCCTCATCCGAGTCACTCATTCCTCTCACTGCAACTAAATAAAAGATTTTTCCAGCTAAGTGCCTGGGTACCGGGAGTTCTGGACAGAGATAAGAGCTGGCCCTGTCGTGCATTGAGTGTTTACTCTTGCACAATTGATGGTCGAAATCCCACAGCAATCCTTGACCATGGCAACGCCACTACCTGAAAGTATGTTGGCCACCACGGTTGCATCAAATGACGCGGAGCTAGAGATTTTCAGCAGGCAGCTTGGAGAGCCATACTCACCTGAGTTTGTGTTTGGAGGCACAGACCACCTCTCCATTACAGAAAGCAGAAAACTAAAACCTGTCTGGTGCGGCAGAAGTGAAGAAGGACAACGTGGAGACCCTGCCACTTCCTCTGTCCCAATTCCTGTCCATAGTCATGATGAACCTGAATGTGTGCATGACTGTCCTTTGTCTCCCAACCTGTACCCCCTTCTTGTGGCATGGTGACCCACTGTGTTTGACCTCGACAGCTCACCACATCCTGAGGGTAGCCATAATCAGCAACATGGGAACCAGAGCACCTTGGGGTGGCTAAGGGAACTGGCAGTGTTATGGTGCATTGAAGCACGGCAGATGATTGAATGCCCGAGGAGGCGGTCATCCACATGTAGATGGGGCTGGTGTTTGTCAGGTTGGAGATGCAGGAGAGTTTTGATAATTTCTGTTGTTGAGTATGTTGGTATCATATCCCTGTTTACTCTCAATTGTGTGTGGCCCAAGGAGGATGTTTGCTTCGGGTCAAAAATGAAGCAGATGGCCAACAGCAACGCTGAAAGTGACAGTATGGAGTGATATAAGTTTTCTTATTACACTCTGGGACAAGATCCACTTGAAGGGATACCAACATATTGAGCTGGGGGACAATTCTTTCATTCAGAGCCCGCATTGAATGAAAGACTTTGTGAAGGCAGAAATGAAGGCGAAACATGTCAAGTTTGTTGGTAAGGCGGTAGGAGGATGTTTGCACACATTCAACCTACATGAGCATCAGCCTTTCTTACCATCTGTCAATAAGCAAAGGAACCACAGTACCTTGTCATTGCTAGCACTAAGCTTCTGGTATAACGTGTGTTCGACAGCGACATAGTCGTGATCAATATAAATGGTCTTGATAAAAAAACTTGGGGTCTTGCACTGGAGTAGAGCATTCCCCAGGCATACCAGACAGGATGCTTGTAGAAGCATCTGGAGGTGATCCCGCTTCTTTTCTCTATCCAAACCAACTTCAAGCAATAGATGTGGGAACCCGTTGATGGTGATGAAGAAGTTGCTCCATGGATTATATTTGCTGAGCCTGTCACCTTCTTCAGAGGCCTTCATGACCAGAGAAATGGGCCAGGTGCCACCACTAAGAAGCCTATCAGATCCAATGATCAGCATAAGAGGCTGAGACTTACAATGAACACTTTTCATTTTGTAGGGGGGTAATTTTCTGCAGGAGACTGTATATGTGTGCCTCTGCCTTGTCTCTATATGCGCAAATATCAGATATATGATCATCAATGAAGACCTCAAGGTATTGAACAATTTCTGAGTGCAACACAAGGCATGCTTCAGAACCATCTCTTGAGTCTGCAAAATATTCACTAAATGCGGCTATTTCATGCATGTGATGCTTCAAGCTGTCTGACAGACACTGAGTGCCTGTCTGAATTGACTCATAGTCAGTAGGATCTCATTAGAAGTGTGTCAACTGACGTCGGGTTGAAGGAGGCGCTTGCAGCCTGACTCTTCCTCAAGTTGTTCAATGAGCTTTGGCCAGTCCTGCGACTCAGATTGAATGACATTGTTCCGATGGCATACGTCATTGGAAGGGAGTTGTATTTCATTGCAGAATCGTAAGTTGAGCATGATATGTTTTAGCAGACCATTTTTTGCTGCTGGTAATGGTCTGGTGACCTCTGTGTTAGCTGGCAAATAAAGTTAGTTTGTCAGCAAGAATTCGAAGGTAAGAAAATGTACCTTGTTCTGGGGCAATATATACACGAATTATGACATCTAAGTTGAACCAGTCATCTTCGCCTTTCGGTCGAAACACCTCGTGAATCCTACAAGGTAAGTGAAGGGGGCATGAGAGGTGGTCGATCGTCAGCTGAGCCCCATTAAGTGAATCATGATCACATTGTTGAAGTATCTCAGTTCCGTTTTAATTACCATTTGTTTCTGATGCGGTGTTGTGCAAACCTGCGCGATATATTTACTTTGGATCCCGTTTGTTTTGATGCCCGTGCTAGTACGATGCCACCTCCCCGCACTTTACCCATATGTGTATTGTCCCTGTGCGGAGGCGGAATACTTCGGTACTATACAGTTCTTACTTTCTGTCTACTTAAACACCTTCGATAGCATGTAGCACCTCAGTTCTGCTTTCCGCGCGCAGTAACTGAGGTGAGCTTTGTTTCCTTTACTTACAGTTTCCCTGTACTCATTCGCCCTAGTTGGCATTGTCTTCCGTACAGGTGAATAAACATGTAGTTCTGCTTTCCGCGCGCAGTAACTGAGTTGGCATTGTCTTCCGTACAGACTTCGCCCGCGCGCATCTAATCTTATCAGCACATAACTCACCCCCTTTTCATTACGCACCGCGTCCATAATCTTAAGACACATGGAATGGGGAGATGTGGAGGGGGCCTGCATAGCCTGAACTTTGCGTGGTCTACACTCTCTAATGATGGTGTGGCCTTGACAGCAGCAGTCATGACAGAGTCAAGGTAGTCATTTGATGGTACTGAAATCATGAACATTGAGTCGCGGACTTGGAGGTTTTTGTGTACTATTACACAGAGGAGTTTGGTATCAGTCATTGTATCGAAGTGCGAAGCAGTGCGATAATGATCGAATATGGAGTCAATACTGTATATAACCCAACAAGGGTGCAAGAAACTAAATTGAAATGGTCAGTGACAGGTACCAAACCACTACCTGATGCTCACCCATTTTGTGTAAGCCTAACTCCATCTGGTTTGCTTTGCAGACCCCATTTACTCATAAGTTAACTTACTCATACTCACTCATGGGTGGAGACTGTCAACACGCCATATAGTGGGTATGCATCCTGTCATTAGAGGTCATGCTCAAGAGAATAATACATTAGAGAACGTAGGGCATCAGAACAAATTATGTATATATATACAGTAATGTGTCACCGCACCTTACTTAGCTGAAAATGGCAATGGGAGAAGCAAGGCTACATCATCCCTTCTTGACCTCGTACCACCACCATCTCCCTTGTGTGTGGTGGTCCCCTCCCCTCTCCCCCCTTGGAAAATGGCACTTAGGCCTGAGGGTACTTAGCGGAACTGAGAGGGGGAGGCTTGGAGCCTTTGATCCCTTGAAGCTGTTGAGCCCAGCAGGGTACGGTGTGTTGTCTCGGGGCGGTCCTCTCTTTGGAAAACGGCACTTAGGCCTGAGGTGACTACCGTAGGCCATCCACCTCTCGCAGACGTGGTGATGCGGATAAGACCAGCAGGGTACGGTGTGGCGTCAAAGAGGATGCTGAGGACGGGAACGAGCGATTCTGTCCCATCACCCCCATCCGCCTCCCTTCCCCCCCTCACGTTGATTCCCCCCTCTTTCCCCTCCCCTTCTTTTTCTTAGGAGGGATCCTTGCACTCCGACTGCTGGGTTGGACAGCCAGCCATCGTCACTTGCCTTGACTCCCCCGCTCTTCTGAGGGTCGTCATCCCCCTCTCTGCTCTTTCTTCCATCTTCCCCCTCCATGGGCAGGACTGTTACGTGCGAGCAGCACGTGAGCCTGACTTAGGCGACTAAAGGGTGAACGCGGTGACTTAGCGAATTCCAGACTCTAGCACGAAGGCAGAGTGTCGTCTCAACGCTCGAAGGTGGAGTCTTGCTTGACCAGCTCGCAGGTGAATCGCGACCCCGAAGGATGAGAGAAAGCACAGTTCTGAATAACAAGTCGAGAGTGATACAAGAAATCCAAGCTATCGACTACATCAGTCGATAGCTTCCTTTTATCCTACTAGCGCGATCCGCCTTCGTCAGCGAGACCGCCACTACTACTAATCTGCTATGTAATCGTCCACAGGTATCCAGTCAGCGTATAGTAAATCACCAGTCATCAATCAGTCAGTCATCAGTCAGCGTATGGTAACCGATCAGTCAGCCCTTGTATCGTACAGTAAGTGTCCCCTTGATCATGCCCCCTTGGTTATCGGTTAGGTCAGATACTTACTATGACCCGGGACGTTACAAGGACCGTCACAACCACCCTTACTTGCTACCACCTTCTCTGGGCTGCTTTTGCGGCCGACCCATCCCCCCCTTTCTGGCCGAGGCCGTCACCCCTCCCGCCAGGGTTTGGGGTCGGGTAGTTTTTGCTCAACGGGCCCTAGTGGCCGACTTCTAGCGACAGTCTGACAGTCAGTAACCGGACGCCGAGGCATCGGGCTTTTGGTGGCGGCAGGCCTAGTCACCCATGCTGCCCCTTAGTGCCCTTTGGCCAGTATTGTGGAACAACTCGGGAGTACTGTCGGTAATCCTGGGGGTTGACTACGACCGTCCTGCGGGCCGATTCCACCCTTCCCCGTTCCCACCCCCTTTCCTTTTCCCGTTCCCCCTTTCCCAGGCTTGCCGTCACCCTTGCCTCCCCCCTGGGTTCTTGATCACCGTCTTGCATGCGGCTGACTCGTTCCCTCCACCCTTCACCCTTGGGGCATCCTTGTGACCCCTTATCTTACTATCACCGGGGCTTCTCAGCCCCACACCCTCTACCCTTCCGCCTCTTCGCCAAGAGGCCGTCTCTTCTCTGGGGCGTCGTCCCCTCATTTTTACCACCCCCTGCTATGCAGCGTTCACTCATTCGCTGCGTATGCATACCACCGTTCGCCTTTGGCCTTAATTCCGGCCCCTCTGGGAGGGTCCCACCACACTATCACTGACGCCGTGGAACCGTCGCCCTTCATTGGGTGTGGATGAAGCGTTGTCCACTTTCACTACACCCCCTATTTAATGTGTCTAGTTCGCCAATCCTCTTCTGTCTCCCCCGTTCCCCTTTCACCACAGCAGGCCCTTGGGAGTGCCCCCCCTATATGCTATCCCGATCACAGCGCAAATCGACAGTCGTTGCGGGCTATCCAAATGGAGTATGAATGTAAGTTTCGCTTAGGTTGGGGTCCCTTGGGTGGTGAAGTGCCGGTATCACGGGTTTGTCCGGGCCGTGGGAGTTTTACGTACAGTTTGGGTAGTAGTGCATTAGATTACTAGCGGCTTTGTAATTATGTTACTGCACCGCTCTATAAATTCATTCAAAAAAAAAAAAAAAAAAAAGCAAGGCTACATACCTTCAATTGAAACGTCATCCCTGATGCTCTGATCATGCCCAGCCACAAGCGCAAGAAGGTCGTCATCCACTTCAGGAGCTTAAGCAGTCACAGTCACGAGTGAGTCAGGAAAGAACAGACAAAAAGGACTGAGTGATCGCTTCAGGCTTGACCAGCGCATTGGTGCGATCTAGAGTTGGCACACTCCGTCAAGTGAGGCAAAGAGGTCCCACATGTAGGGGTTCACTCAGCAGTTGTTGATTTGAGCTTCATGGCATGCTCTTGAGAAGAGGGTGCAATCAGATATGATGTGGTTGAGCGTGCACTCCTCGTAGCTGCACTCGCAGATGACATCAAGTGGCTCAAAGTCTTTCTTGAAATGTCTTGTGTACTCGGCTGTAAAGGCATGCCTGACAGTGTAGCGTAGGGCTGTGCAGAAAGATGATCTGGATGGCTTATCTTTTATGGCTGCCTTCCACAGTGGGTGGTTGTTCCCATCTGGGGGTTTCAGGAGGGAAAGCCGGTATGTGTGTGATGTGCGAGGCTTGAGGTGCCATTCCCACACCCATTGTTCGAATGCCTCCGCTCGGGTCTTTTGTTTCTATGATAGCCAATAGCACGTTTCTGACCTCTATGTCATCGTTGGTCAGCTGGGCACATTCTTGCTCGGCTCTGAACTTAGCCTGGCAGAACCCTCTCAGGCAGGAGTCCGCTGGGGTATACTCAACTGAAATTGAAGCATGAGCGAACAAGGACAGTATGTTATTGACTACATGCACGAAGTTAAGGGTGTGCTCTTGAATTGCGCACAAGTTGAGGTTCGATATCCCTTGGATCGCTGATTGTGACCTGGATAGTATGATGAACTTGTGAGCTTCTCTATCGTGTTTGAGGTATGAGAGTATGGCTTGGCTGTCTAGGGAAATGCCGAAGGCATCCACATCGTATTGACTGACTCCTTCGCCCAGTTTGTATGCCTGGTCGTAACCTTGGCCCTCTCTGGTTCTGCCCCAGGCGCAGGGGATAACCGCAGCAGCAGCTCCCATGAACTTGCCGTCGTGCCTGCCCTTGTTAGTTATCATACCCACCATGTGGACAAGTGCAATGGTGGGGTCCATTTCCTCTGTGATCATTCAAATGGTCGTCCTGCAAGACTTCAGGCCTGAAGTCACGTGCCTGTATCCACTGAGCTACCGGGTTGTCGTCGTTTGGGTACCTGCTGCACTGGCAATTGTGCTGAGGTGTCTCTACCATGCTGTGGAGGGTCGATGTCATTGGGTTCCCTTGCACGTATGAATCCTTGTAGCTTTGTACGTAGCCTACACTGATGTGCGATTTTTTTTCGGACTGGCACTGGCATCTCACACAGACAAGAAGAGCAGAGTGAACAAGGATCTAGACAGAGAGGAGATAATAGAAGACCAGATAAAGACACCAGGCTCTTGACTTAGACAGAAATTAAAACTCGAGCTGTGTAGACAAAACATATTGCATATAGATTCTCGACGTGATCTCGACTTGGACAGAACAGTATTTGAGTTTGAGTTGCCCCAGAAAGTCTCAAGTTATGAAATGTGAGATAATTAAATGACAAGATAAAACTAGATTATGTCGATTGGTATCGATAAAGCTCCACCTGGCTCGCTCAGAGTCGAAAACACAGAAAATAATCCACACGAGTCAAGTTTGCTGACTAAAATTGAGACACTTCCCACTGGGTGTGAGCTTCAGCGAGGCACTAGCAGGTCATGCGAAAGTTCAAGCTCACAGCATCAAGCTTTGACAGAGCACGACACTGGAAATGAGGCAAACACGTTGGACGTGAAGGAATAAGAGAAGGAAATGGGTTCATAAACCAGGAGCACACAAGCTCAAGCTGCACAGTGTGAGCTTTGGTGAGGCACTAGCAAGTCATGCAAAAGTTCAAGCTCACAGCGTCAAGCTGCAAGCTTCGACAGAGCACAACACTGGAATTGAAGCGAACACATCACAGACAGAAGAAACAGGAAGTATCGGCTATCACTGAGAGGTACTTAACCTCCCTCACTCCAGGGCAGCTTCGCAATAAGCACGTGATCATGAATTCCCTAAGTGGCGTAAGTTACTGTATTAGATTGGTACTGTATAACGAAGAATTACGGGGTGCTTCAGGACAGCACCTAGAGAATCGCTCCACCAAATCCTCAATATCCTACCCATGGACCTGCGCGTTCAAAAGCTAGTTGCCAACTCCACCCTGCACCTATACCAGCTGCCAAACGCAGGCCAACTCTGGAAGAGATTCAGAGTGCACTGGTCAGCCCACTCACCAGAAGGTCAAGACTCCACTAAGAACTTTGGCGAGTCAAGTCTCAGGCCCATGCATTGAAGCATACCCAGAAACCCTCCCACATGCTCCCACATGGGGAGGCAGGGCCGCACATCCACCAACTCCTACTAAGGAGGAACGCGAAACCCAAGGCAAAACCCACATCAAAGCCCTAGTAGAGCTCAGACAAGAAGGTAACACACCAATGATCTTCCTCGCAGGTGTCCTTAGCCACAAGGATTGGGATGACGAGAAGACACTTGGAGGAGCCTCAGTGGTCCTGTAGTGGCAAGGAATGCAGTGGGGGCACACGGAATGGCAATATGGCCAGGAGAGACAGTAACGAGGCATGATATCAACATCGGCACCCTATGCCCAGCACTCGCCCTACTAAAAGACTTTCTAGTGTCCTTCACCACAAAAAACCAGTTTTCCTCATTTCCGCGGCTAAGTCTGCCATACCCCTCTACCTTGAAACGCGTGCTCACCCTTCACATTTCTTCTCCATGGAGTACACGCACAGATCAAGGCAATCCTCTCCTCCCATATAAACCTCTCCCTCAGGCTTACATGGTCATGGGATGACAACACGCTGGTGGCCTTCAAAGGGTGAAGCAAGTGGCCAAGTATGCCATTCACGTCACCTCTCTAGTGCAAGCCAAAGAGCTCCATACAACCTACCACCAAAACAGGAAATGGCACACCTCGCAATACAAGCCTGGGAGAAACCTTATTGGGCCTCCCTCTGAACATCCTTTGCATACAAATCCGTGTTTACCCGGCCCCCAGACGGACGAGTACATCACGTCCTCTGAATCGCATCCATGGGCCTCCACAAAGGTGATACCAACATCCAACATCATATTCTCCATGATATTCACTCAACTTTTTTCCGACTATTTGCCGGACATGCTTTTATAGGTGACCACTTCCTCCAGTTCCCACAGCCAACCCCCATCCTTGAAGAGGACGTTGCGTGTGCCTGCAGGGAACTCCCACAAACAGTGGAGCACGTGTTGCTCCACTTCCCTGAATACACTACATCATGTCTCAAACACTTTGGTCCCTGCCCACTGCGAATGCTGCAGGCCATCTTCTACCCCAAACGCTATGACCTTGGTCTTAGATTGTTGAGGTACCTAGAGGAAATCAGAGTCTGCGTAAAGCCAAGGAGGGCTTGGGAGCTGGGGTACGGTTTCAACTGTCCCTCCCTTTTCTGGTTGTACTCTACCACACCGCTCGCCATATCTCCTACCTACCCTACCACAGGGCCACTATGCCTACTTGCCAGGCTCTGCTCATCACAACCACTATTGCCATATAAGCGGGATATAAATCTGGATTCAAAAAAAAAAGTCTGCACAGTACAGTAAATAGGGTAAATCTTTGATACTCTACTGTATACAGAACGGTAAAGCCGGTCTTTAATTTCAATACACGGTTGTTCCCTTTGTGTCACAGGCCAATTCTAAACCAAGTCACGTACTCTGCTGTTGGAATGAGCTGCAGAGGCAATCAGATGATAGTCTGCGCAGCATTTATAGGTAGCTACTTTGATACTGTAAAAACATGAGTTGTTTCCGAGCCCTGTTATACAAATATCATATACAGGCTGGCCATGAGCCTGGCAGTAGTAAGTTATGGCAGGAATGTGCGCCTAATGATACAGACACTTTGTGTGATTGGTTGGATCCGCAATACAAAGAACCTCCCATTGAACCTCTCTTTCCCCCTCGCCTCTATCCTCTTCTAAGTTTGTCATTTGGAATACATCTTTACCGTGCTGCTCCAACACAAATTCCAGGTGCTGGTCCAGTTGAGGGTCTGCACTCACCAGCAGACTCTGGCTGCTATCCCCAATGCCCCCCCTTGGGCCCCACTGCCACCAGTGCTCTGGCTGTGGTTCAAATGACCCCGGAGAACCCCGCTTCGCGTTGCCGAACCATTGACGCCAGTCAATTGATCCAGTCCTGAAGTGCCAGAAAGCCACAAGGGTGGCTAAACCAAGGGCAACGTAGGCCATCGCCATTGCTGGCTTCTGCAGGTGTGAGAGTCAGCTGGTCATAGCACACACGGCAATCTTGTTATTACTTTTAATGTCCACTCCAGATATGCCCGAACTTGTCTCTTTGCCATTTGTTGTTCGGATACCTTGTGCTTCTTCAAACCACGCTCCTGGATCCAATAGTGAATTGTTGACTCCGAACCCCTCTCAGCCACGCCAGTCACTATCTGGCACCTGGACCAGCCTGAGGAGTATGCCTAAGTGAAACAAAAGCAACATTTGAGTCGGGAACCGGGCGATATATCAGCAAATACAAACCACGGCTTGTACAATGTCTCCAGCTGCTGAAAGCATTCACAATCTTAGTCTCATCCGAAACAATCGAATCACCTACCTTCATGTGGGAGCCTCTCTGCCAAGCTCCAATTCTCAGTGTTAGTGATCCGAGCACATCCATACGAGGTCCCCGACAATACAGCGCTACCACCATGAATGAATGTTACTGGAAGCATGACATTCTCTGGTGTTGGATGGGTTGTGGTATGTTGGAAGGGGGTATCCATGAAGTGGTTAGTGCTTAGGGAATACCAGTCAATGCCATCATAGAGATTCGTAATGACCAGAGTCTTCTCATTAGGAGATATTGCAGAACATCCTCTGTATTGGACCATTGGTGGAAGTCAGAAAGGCGTTGGCAAAAATGGTCGACCATACATTTTACATGAGCACGGGTAGATGCGCCAATTGATCTCAAGACTCTTCAGGTTCCATGCACTACCGAATAGCCAGTGAGTCACACTGAGCACCAGCTACGAGAAGGCTTACATGACCCCATGGTCCAGGTACGTCACCAGTAGGACATCATCATTAGCTCCTAAGAAATGAAGGGAACGTGCCATGGGTTCTGGGAGCTCTCCTTCCAGTTCAGGGAATTTAGGGGGGTCTGGGAGGAGCATGGCTCTTTCCCAAGTAGCTGTTAAGTGGACAGTCGGCTAGGGATCCAATCGCTTCAAGATGCCTCAAACGAACCGATAGTTCCTTGTTTGATTAGTTGAACGACTTTGCCAGACCCTATAGCCAACCAAACTCCACTTTGTGTGGTACAGTGAACTGGTCCAGGCACGCTATTGATAGTATGGTAGAACGAGTTTTGCTTCGAAGAGCGTTTCATCATGGGCCACCTACAGCAGTAGGAAAAACTTACGTTCATTGAGACTCCAAGGCAGATAATATGCACATCGCCACTGGCATCCACGTCCTGGTTGAGTTGAGGTCACGGTGATGACGATATATCCCATTCAAGATCCCGTTGTGTAAGTGTTGTGATTGTTGTAAAATAGTACATAGTTCTTGAGGCATATGTTGTAACAGCTAAAATGATATGTACGAGTACGACAGGTGTTATATCAAATTCTTAGGTCCGCGAGATTGTGATAAGACTGTCATAACATCTGTGATCCTTCACATCGCGTCGTAACATTCGGGGGTATTTGCTGATGGTATCAGATGAAAGCCTTGTGAATGGAGGCGGGACCGTGGATGTACCAATGGGCGACTTATGCGTCTCTGCGTCCGATCCCGGCGGCCTTAGCAGACAGGTACAACGCGGTCAAGTTGGTGCAGTTGTCCGGAGTGAATCCACCACGTGTCAGTGAGGTAGCGGTGGGCCTGGGGAGGCGCGAATACTTCCCGCCTAGGGGCTGAGAGGAAGTCCCGGATGTGCGGGCGGTGTTTTTTGTGGCCAGCAATTTCAAGCTGTCTTGCCAAAGCACGCAGCGGTCCCGGCCATGTGTGCAGCGAAGGCGAGGAGTAAAGCCTGGTCTGCCAGATCCTTCCGTGCTTCCTCCTTGGTCTGAATACCAAGTTGGTCTTTGACAAGGCACGGCCGACGGGGTGTGAGTGGATCGGCGTGAGGCTTGAGGATATGGCTGGACCCCTAGTTGGTAGTGTTGTGGCTGGAGGGATGGGGGGAGGTGCCATGGCATCGTCTCAAGGTACTTTCGCTGTTTGGCTGCCATGGTTCAAGCTCAAAGTCTGAAAACCTACTATCTGACCCTCACGTTTGCACTAGGCGCCTGACGGAAGCCCTTCCAGGAAGCTCCCCAGGCCTCAGAGTTGGACCTCAAAGGAGAAGAAGCCCAGACGAGGGGGCGTCCGCGGGTTTCATGTTGGTAGCCAGCCCAGCTTCTTGGTGGTAGTTGGAACTGCGCCGCCTCGCTCAGGACTTTTATCTGTGGTAGCAAAACGCTAACGTGCCTAACACCAAAAGAGATTGAGTCGAGAACAGGGCTGAACCACCGAGGCTCGATGAAGAGTGGGAGGCAAGCGTAGCGGAACGAGAATGGTTAGTTATTCGAGCACCCAAGCGCGCATCAGTTGGCATGCAAGGATTCCCAGAGGCAGCCACGGGAAACACTCGTACTTGGGGGAGGGTGCTCGTATTGGACGTCGTGCTCCTACCAGGGTCTACTGCGCACGCGTTGTACGCCGGGTCGGCGGGAGGGCCGCGATTCCCTGGCAATAGATACCTTCTTCTCTCAGCTGGTGAGCGATGTACATGTCTTCAAAGGTGGGGACGGATGCAGACTATGCGACACGCTGGGGTAATGCGCCTTGACGAACTTGCTAGACACGAGGGAAAATGGGGCTCGGAGGTGTGGCGAGGTAGATGTGCTCGCCAAGGAGCCGGAAAAATTCCCTCAGGCAGAGGCTACTTTCCCTCTTTCCTTTTTGGGCACTTTCGGTCGGACCCAAGCTTCGCCGCTTCGGTCATCCTCCACGCCTGCCATCTTAGGCTGTGATCGCAAGGACTGCAGGGTCTGCAAAGGGGTATGCCCCGTAGTCAATAAAGGGGGTGTTGAGGTTTGCGTATGGGTCCTGACGGACACAGCGTTTGCCTGTCGGAAAATCCGTTGTAACCCTCCCAACCATGAACGACCCAACCCGCTAACAGCGACCACGGATATAATTTTTAATGACGTGTGGTATCCGTACATGCGTGAAAAAATGCACTAGACACAAAATAAGAAACAGAGGGAAGATAGGTGTGATAACTGAAGCCGAGCGCGAAAAGGTAGTCGAGGCAAACGTCGAGTCAGTATCGCACAGATCAAAATTAGCGTCGCCACAGATCCAGCCAGAGCCAGAGCTTCCTCCATTCGACGCAAAACCGTTCCGTGCCTGCACAATCCCGCTCTCGTGGGTATACACCATTACGCACACACGAGCACCGACAAGACCGCAGGGGTGGATGTTTTTAACCCTATAAGGGTCGGAAAAGCGGTCTACGAGTGTCATCCAAAATGTCCGTTCTTCACCAAGGCTGTTGGAAGATGCGCTCGTAGCAGCTTGAGAAGAATTCATGTCGGTTTCGGTGAATATTCGGTTTCGGGTGTTGGCATCCGTGAAACTTGCATACTCGGAGGTATGGTGGAGGTAGTGAGACTGAAGGGCAGCATGGGCACAGTGGAGAATGACGGAGTATGATCAGGTGGAGAGTTGTTATGCTGTACGATGCCAGTGAAAAGGTTAGCCGACGCAATAGCGTGGCTATCACGACTGATACCCAGATCACCCAAGCTCTGGCTGCGTAGCAAAACACGTTGTACGGGTGCCTTCCAATCCACAATCCTTGCTCAAGTGCTCCGCCGAGCGGTGAGCGCACGCTCACAACAGCGTAACTCCCGAGCTGGGAGACCTGCCAGCCTTTTCCACGCCAGTGCGAATAGACCTTGTCTTGCATGAAATTAGATACCAGCAATAGCGAATCGAAGAAAAGGTCCGATGGGGGGTGCGACAATGGCGACAGGATCCAGGGAAAAGAGGGTAGATCGTCGGAATATGAGCACGCTTTCTTCTCTACGTCACCCCCGGAATGCCCATTTGAAACTTTGGATGCCATGAGGGAGTTGTCGTCCAGCGTACACACAGTTGCTGGTGTGCTGTTGGTGCGATTTTCTGAACCACTGGTGCCTTCACTAGTCGTAGCCGGCACATGGTAGAGGCAGCAGCATTTCCAGCGCAGAGCGGAAATGGTGTCATAGCTGCTACAGGGTAGAATCAGCATATCGCCTGCATAGGGTGGCATCGCAAGTTCTGGGCGGAAAAACAGCATTAGAGCTGGTCCAGGGCGGAAACAGTGTCATCGCCAGTAAGGGCGGAACCAGCATCATCGTGTGGAGGACGGCATCGCCAATGTGGGGTGGAAACAGTATCGTCGCCAGTGCAAGGCGGAAAACAGCATCATCGCCGTTGCGTGGCGGGAGCAGAATCATCGCCAGTATCAGGTGGCATCACAAGTTCTGGGTGGAAAAACAGCGTCGACGCCGGTCCAGGGCGGAAACAGCGTCATCGCCGGTACGGGCGGAACAGCATCATCGCGCGAAGGATGGCATCGCCAATGCGGGGTGGAAACAGACTTGTCACCAGTGCAAGGCGGAAAATGGCATCATCGCCGGTGCGTGGCGGGAGCAGCATCATCGCCATTATCGGGCGGCATCGCCAGTGCAGGGCGGAATCAGGGTCATCGCCAATACAGGGCGGAAAAACAGCATCATCGCATACAAGGCGGCATCGCCAATGTGGGGCGGAGAAACAGCATCATCGCCAGTGCAGGGCGGCATCGCCAGTGCAAGGCGGAATCGGCATCATCCCCGGTGAATTAACCCCAGGCGGCAGGTTGTTGGGGAAGTGGCACACAGCGAATGGCAAGTGGCACACAGCAGACAGCAGATGGCCGATGGCGATGGACGGGAAAAGGCAGATGGTGGTGGAGGGGTCACGATGGAGAGAAAATGATGATTAGGTCATGGAATAAGTTCAAGGCTGTAAAACGTACCAGTCGAAACTCCCTGTCTGGGATTTCATCGTCCTAATCCTTGGCCCACATCTTCATGAGGTGATTCTGGTTCGAAAGGGCTAACTTTGGCTTTCTCCCCAGTTCCTCTGTGCTGCTCTTAAACCTCTCTTTCCCTCTGGAGACGTCAGGCGTCTTCCTCCTCATGAGCACCGCATCTCGCTCATCTGGTTCTGCACTCCGGCTGAGCATCCCAAGAAGGAAAACTCATGTTGCTCTTCATGACCAACCTCTTTCTGATGCATGGCTGCGTCGTGGAAATCTCTTCACGGTCCTCTAAGCTCGGGTAAAAGCCCGTGTGAGATCCTTAGTAACGTGTGACGTGGTTGAGGTAAATCATGTGTGGTGCAGCCAAAAATAAGTGAAGCTTAGATAGTCAAATATCTCTCATATTTGAGAAAGAAAAGAGGCCGATTCATGGAACCGGATGGAAAGGAGGAAAGACAGGTGGCGGCACGGAAGAGAGGGATGGGCCCGTGCCGCCTGGTCCGTTCGCACAAAGACTATGCTCTGTGCCTATGCTCGTGCCTCGCTTCGGCATAGACCGGGCGTCTCTTGTTGCTCGCTCGTGTTTGTCATTCATACTCACACTCCTTGCTCACACTACCCATTCAACTTGGCTGCAGGGACAATTGTCCCATCTAGACGTTGTGTTCACGAATTCGTGTTCATGCTTCTGGGCTGCAGCTCTTATCGTTGGCCTGGGTTTTGTAGGTGGGTTATGGCCTCTACTGTCCTTCCTCTGCCGCCTCTTTTCGCCTTCACCATCCCACTGGCAAATTTATCGTGATGACAATCGGTGCATCGCGCACATACCGTCGCCTTTTTCAATATATTTGGCAAGAACTGTTTCAACCGCAAGGTGAATACAAAGTGATATCGTCTCTCTATTGCTCTTCATTGCAACCGCTAATCTACTAACTAGTATCTCTAGTTTTCAGGCAGTGGTCATGAGTACTCTTTTGAAGAGGGAATCTTCTCAAACATTCGAGCTCTCCGACTCACGCATACACCTCCAGGGGTCTCCCGTGCCACGCTCGCACTCACAGGGCAGCTCGCAACCACAAGCCGTCCACCTTCTGCCACTTGCCCTACCTCCTGCCATCAACTCGCCAGATATCGCTAATTCAGCGCCCAAGCAGTGTCGGATGAGTGCCATGGGCCTTATGGATACGTATAGAAACCCCACGTGAGCGCTCTAGCCGATGGCGACAAAACACAAAACCATCTCCGGCTCACATCGTATATCGTCTCTATTGTTGTATGCAGCTGCGCAGCATGGCCCACTCCAAGACATCAGCTAGGAAGGTTGGGCCACCGAGACCCTGTACAAATCTTTGAATGATGCATGCCAAGATGCATTCAAGTTCAGGGGGACTGAGACCGTTTCCGTGACGACAGGCTCAAAAGCCCAAACCACCGAAATCCATATTCCTCAGCGGAGAAATTCGCCGTCTCGAGGCCAACATCTCAGAACATCCATTCCCAGAGTCATCACGGCCCCGACAAGCGCCTGCGATGACGCGGTACAAAGTCAACCTTGACCTCCAACCACCCCTCATGCTCACGAGAAGAAGTAATGGCCCCGCCGGGCCCGGAGGAAGCATGCCGTTCTCACCTCCCTGACGGAGCCAGAGGCTATCGCCCCACCAGAGCCTGTGGTCCCAACCCCACTGATGCAGCCTGAGATCATAGACCTTACCCTCGACGACTGAGCTACACACTGTAATGGTAGCTCAGCCATTGAGCCTGAAATCCTATCTCTTTGCTCGTTTTGGATCGCTCGGCCCACCGAATTCTCGTTACCCATTCCTTACCATACAAGACGATTCGTTCCCCACTTCCCGAATCCCCTCCTACGCCTCGTGTATTGTGCCTCACATTGACCTCGTGTTCTTGACGGTCTACTCTCTCTTCCCTACGGACAATTCATTTACGTTTCGCCCACATAGATATCCCCTCCTCACACCTTTCCACTTCAACCATTCTCGATAGGGGCAGGCTCGGGGGTAGTGGGCCTCAAAGGCAACATGTTTTTGGAGAATTCAGACTCCGTCTAGCTAACCCCAATGGGCGGACAATTTATGTACATTTGATTTTGACGTTTCAGTGTAGAATGCCAATATCCGCGTGCATTGGAGCTGTTGGCCCCCATACTTGAGGTACGAAATCCGAAGCATCGGGGGCTACCATTCTTCCCTGTCAACGGTTCATTTGCGCGATGTCTGAGGCCATTCCCAACAAACGGTAGCGAAATGGTGGAGGTTTATGAAAGTGGTAGACGTGCAGCACGCGTCGAGTTGTAGTGTACGGTATCGGAAGAAGACATAATAACTTCGTAAAACCGAGACACGATGTATAGAATAGCAAGCTACAAAAATTCGGATTTTTCAAGGCCGAACGCCACCCAAACCCCCTCTGACAGTTTTACAGGCTTGAATGGTTCCGACGGCTTGGACAAGGTAAGGCATTCACGGCATCGTCCCTGCCCTAGTCCCTGGTTGCCTTTGTATGAACAATGCATACTCACATCTCTCCCCAGCTGTGATGAAGCTTCGCCGTTCTTTTGATCCCACGCTTGGATACAATGACAAGAGGGGCATTGATACGGAACAGGCATTCCCCATGGCTGAGTGCGGGAATGTGCCCATCTCAGCACGCATTTTCTGACGACTGAATCAAATGTCCAGAAGCGCAAGATCCCGGTGTGGCGACAAAGGGGTGAGGTATTCAAAAGCTGCCCAGCGGCGCTGTCAAAGGTGCGGCCTTCGACGATGATGTGCTGGAAAAAGTTGAGCAAGAATGTAGTTGCATATATAGGGTGAAATGAAGGTGCATCAAAAGCGAACAGATTAACTGGCTTCCACCTGCTGTTTTGAGCCACGGCAGATGGAAAAATGAAATGACATACTTATTGGCAAAGGACTCGACTCTCCTCAGGGAAGGGGGTGTCTTGACCAATGCGCCACAACAGAAAAAAAACCATTGTGCGTCAAGCACGCCAATAATATCCAAGAGCGGTCTCGTAACAACTTGGTCCATCCACTGTAACACACAGGACATGAGAGATCGGTCAAAAAACATATGAGAAACCTCAAGCCTCGTCAATGCTAACATGATGGCTTGAAGAAGTCGCAAGACACCCTGTCCCGTCTTCTGCATGAGTTGTGATAAGGACGACGACGGTCTTGAGGGTCGACCTGAGACATGGTGAGATAATCATCCACTAAGGTACTATCATCCTGTGCCAGGGACCGACCTGGCCGCTGTTAATTCTCTGACAGCGCTGCGTATTCTTTGCTGATGCTCATGCTGATTTTTTGACATGTCAAACAGTATTTCCTGGTATATTGGCAAGATGTCACCGTCTTCAGAAAAGAAGGCATTAGCGAACGGCTTCAAGATATTGCCGAGATCGCCAGTATCAAGGTGGAAAGCATCGAGACGGAAATTCAGGATTGCGACGCCGCCACCCAGAAATTTCGATCGTGGGATGAGCTGTGCGCTGCCACGAACTTCCGCTGGGGCGTCATAAAGAGGCTCAAGAGTCTGAATATCAAGCCCAGATATTGGCCCAGTTGGAACCGTTCGCGTGAGGGTCATATCTTGATCCTCAATGGAAGGAGTACCCGGGACGACATCATGATAGAAGCCCTTATTACTAGATTGTAAGCCAAAAATACTAGGGTCTAGATGCCAGTGTCAAGGCGTCGAACGCACATAGTATGGACTGGGCTTTCTTTCCCGGCGATCCTTGTCCTGATGACAGGGGGGGCAGATGAACACAACGTCCGGGTCTTCAAAGCGCGAATTAATTGGGAGGGCCAAGCATTGGGCTTCGGGGCCGATGCAGATCGCGCGCGAGCATCTAGCATTGTCGCACATTACCAGATCGCCTCCGTTGCCACACATGAAGCAATACTAGAATAATTGAAGATCTAACCCGTCCATCGTGCAAAAAATAGAAGGGTCTCACCTGATCGTGCAACACTTCCGGCAATACCCCCGGCACGGGATTATCGTTGAAGGCACTAGAAGCAACACCTTGATCGACGGTATCCACTGGAGGATCGACACCCATTTCGTAACTGAAACCGTGTACTAAGCAGATACCAGCGGTTGGGTTGGAGGTAGAAGGGGGGGACGATGGAAGGTGTACCCCACTGAAAAGTTTAAATCGACCACAAATACAGTCAGGCAACGAGTCGTGGTTGATTGTGGCTGGTTTGCGTGCAGGAATGAAAGGACTTGAATGATAATCCTGGTTATATGGGAGGAACAGAAAGAGCTCGAATATAGTGAATGCGCGACTAACTTATTGTACTATAAGAAAACTGCAACCTTACTGTAAGAAGTGGTTATT
This sequence comes from Lactarius quietus, assembly GCA_015025155.1. Lineage (NCBI taxonomy): Eukaryota > Fungi > Basidiomycota > Agaricomycetes > Russulales > Russulaceae > Lactarius > Lactarius quietus. Next base: position 65,893 of record WITN01000215.1, read on the forward strand.
TGACACAACGACGTGACGCGTGACAGGTTCCACAGCACGTTCATGCACCATGCCGATTTTCTTTCGTCAAGCGGAAAAGCGCCTTCAGCCACATCGCCGATCAATTCGTTTGCAAAAGACGCATTCGTTTCCCCTTGGCTGGCAACGACTGGGTGGACGGTGCTGGCAATTGGGGCCCACGCAGAACGAGCGGTTATTTTAGCAACTGGTGTCCGGATGTTTTGCAATGCATCTGCACAAATCACGACGTAAAACCCATTACTAATGGTGCAGAAACAAGACACATCGCTTGGTACATTTCGAATTGCGTTCTCAAAAAAAAAAACAGCTTCACTCTTCCAATACCTCCGCCTCCCCATTACAACAATGGCGTTTCATTGTGCGACGGAACGCAACAATGTGAACGTTGCTAATGTTGATAATATATTGATTCGGGGCCTTGAACTGCAACTACAGTACACTAGATGTTCCTGAAATGACCAACGGCAACTCGAATCGCCCGCGAGCCCGTTTACGCGGTTGACAAGCTAGTACAAATTACTCCATGAGTTCACTTCACGACATGCGGCTCGGATAAATTTTAAGATGACTCCCGCAGGGTCGCCCTGCGTCATACTTAATGCAGAGCGATCGCCCAAGTCAATTTATCCCACCACTGCGATGCTGTCAGACATCACCCAACCAATTTCCGTGACGTATATAAACCTCGTATTAAACCTCGCATTTTCAGTCCTTTGTTAGAAAATCTCATTTCATTTATATGCCCTCCAAAGTTTACGTCGTCGGGGAAACCTTAATCTCGTAACGCGTCAGCGCCAAATGGCATGTCTCCACCAGAGTTAGCTGACATGGTGCTCGCGGTGAAGTCTCGGATCGATCCGTGACGTAGTCACGGGCTTCAGCTAGTATATATGGAAAGCGCTTCTTTAGTGTGTCAACTACATATTATAAATAATATACAGTTTCGATAACGATGGAGAGTATACAGTACCGTACAGTATGACTGCGCCGGTTGCCCTTGAAATCGGAAATTAGTTTACAGTAATATGGAAAGCAAGAGTGAGCAGCTTCATTTTTCATATTCGAGATTTCGGCTAAGCTAAGCGATATTTCGGCTAAGCTAAGCGAGATCCGGCGCCGGATATCCGGTATCCCAAATCCGACTCCGATTTCAAATTATGTAATTCGTCCCTGGGACCATCGTCCCGGGACCTTCGACATACAGTCACATTCAAGTTGTGCTCGTCGTCGTCAACAGCGAGCACGCTGCCAAAAATTTCCAATATATTTTCAAACTAAATTAGCACAAACGAAAAGTTTACAATTTATTTCTTAATAATATTAAATTACAATAATAAATACTACAAATCCAAGCCGGGAGACCGACGGCGCGATGCCAAATGTGAGGGGGGGGAGGGGAGAAGGCGAGGGAGAAGGCGAGGGAGAGGAGAGGGAGAGGGAGAGGGAGAGGGAGAGGGAGAGGGAGAGGCAAGGGCGGGAGAGAGGGAGGGGGCAGAGAGGGGGCGGGGGTGAGAGAGCGATAGAGGGAGAGGGCGGGAGAACGAGAGAACGAGAGGCGGGAGAGAGAGCGAGAGCGAGAGAGGTCGAGGGCGATTCAGAGAGAGGGCGGGAGAGGGACAGGCGGGAGGGACAGGCGGGAGGAGGGACAGGGATAGGGATAGGCGGCGGGAGGGAGAGCGGGAGAGGAGATGAACGGGAGGAGAGAGAGGGCGAGAGAGAGGGAGAGGGCGAGAGGGCGAGAGAGGGAGAGGGCGGGAGTGCGGGAGAGGGAGAGGCGGGAAGGAGGGAGAGAGAGGGAGAGGCGAGAGGCAGGGAGAGGCGGGAGAGGCAGGGAGAGGCAGGGAGAGGCAGGGAGAGGCAGGAGAGGGTGGGAGATGTGGGAGAGGGAGGGAGTGGCGGGAGAGGGCAAGAGGGCGAGAGGGCGAGAGTGGGAGTGGCGAGAGGGCGAGAGAGAGCCACAGGAGAGGGCGGGAGAGATGGCGAGGGAGACGGAGATGGCGGGAGACGGAGGGACGGAGAGAAAGGGAGGGAGAGACGGAGAGGGAGGTAGAGGCGGGAGGGAAGGAGAGAGACGGCGAGGGCGAGACGGCGAGAGAGAGAGAGAGGGTGGGAGAGAGCCAGAGGAGGGGGCGGGAGAGACGGCGAGGGCAGGAGACGGTGAGATGGCGAGAGAGGGAGGGAGAGGGCGAGAGGAGGGAGAGGGCGAGACAGCGAGAGTGGGAGAGGGCGAGAGAGGGCGAGAGGAGGGGGCGGGAGAGAGGGCGAGGGCAGGAGAGGGCGAGAGGGCGGGAGAGGGAGGGCGGGAAGAGGGAGAGGCAGGACGGACGGACGGAGAGGAGAGGGCGGGAGGAGGGTGAGGGCGAGAGAGGGTGAGGGCGAGAGGGCGAGAGAGGGTGAGGCGGAGAGGGAGGGTGAGGCGGGAGAGAAGGTGAGAGCGAGAGGGCGAGAGGGTGAGGGCGAGCGGGCGAGAGGTCGAGAGAGGGCAAGGGCGAGAGGGTGAGAGAGAGGGGGGGTGGGAGTGAGCCAGAGGATGGGGCGGGAGAGACGGCAAGGGCAGGAGACGGCAAGACGGCAAGAGAGGGAGGGAGAGGGAGGGAGAGAGCGGCATAACACAGGTTAACTATCAGAGAACTATTGGATAGGACTTGACAGCCTGACTTACGATGCTGCGTGCCAGTGGGTAGAGCTCGTATTCCACCTTCCATGTCACTGCGAGGTGGTTCATGCCTCCTTGGAGGTCGAGGTATGTATGCTTCAGCTTCGTGTGAGTATGGAAATTTGGATGCTTGACGATATGGCGGGACTTATCGACTCCCGCGTGCTTCAAGTTCTTTCGAGTGATTCCTCCGTTATCCCCAGCCCAGCGGTTACATACCCCTCCTCGCCTTCCCTCTCTCACCCTCTCGCCCTCGCCCTCTCTCAACCTCACCCTCCTCCCGCCCTCTCCTCTCCGTCCGTCCGTCCTGCCTCTCCCTCTTCCCGCCCTCCCTCTCCCGCCCTCTCGCCCTCTCCTGCCTTCCCCCTCTCTCCCGCCCCCTCCTCTCGCCCTCTCTCGCCCTCTCCCACTCTCGCCGTCTCGCACTTGCCCTCCTCTCGCCGTCTCGCCCTCGCCGTCTCTCTCCTTCCCTCTCGCCTCCCCCCCTCTCTCCCTCCCTCCCGCCTCTCCCTCTCCCTCCCTCCCTCTCCCTCCCTCTCCCTCCCTCCCTCCCACCTCTCCCTCCCTCTCCCTCCCTCTCTCCGTCTCTCTCCGTCCCTCCGTCTCCCGCCCTCTCCATCTCCCACATCTCCCTCCATCTCCTGCCTCTCCCTCTGTCTCCTGCCTCTCCCTCCGTCTCCCGCCTCTCCCTGCCTCTCGCCTCTCCCTGCCTCTCCCTCTCCCGCACTCCCGCCCTCTCACTCTCTCGCCCTCTCGCCCTCTCCCTCTCTCCCGCCCTCTCTCTCCTCCCATTCATCTCCTCTCCCGCTCTCCCTCCCGCCGCCTATCCCTATCCCTGTCCCTCCTCCCGCCTGTCCCTCCCGCCTGTCCCTCTCCCGCCCTCTCTCTGAATCGCCCTCGACCTCTCTCGCTCTCGCTCTCTCTCCCGCCTCTCGTTCTCTCGTTCTCCCGCCCTCTCCCTCTATCGCTCTCTCACCCCCGCCCCCTCTCCGCCCCCTCCCTCTCCCTCTCCCTCTCCCTCTCCCTCTCCCTCTCCCTCTCCCTCTCCCTCGCCTCTCCCTCGCCTTCTCCCCTCCCCCCCCTCACATTCGGCATCGCGCCGTCAGTCTCCCGGCTTGGATTTGTAGTATTTATTATTGTAATTTAATATTATTAAGAAATAAATTGTAAACTTTTCGTTTGTGCTAATTTAGTTTGAAAATATATTGGAAATTTTTGGCAGCGTGCTCGCTGTTGACGACGACGAGCACAACTTGAATGTGTCTGTATGTCGAAGGTCCCGGGACGATGGTCCCAGGGACGAATTACATAATTTGAAATCGGAGTCGGATTTGGGATACCGGATATCCGGCGCCGGATCTCGCTTAGCTTAGCCGAAATATCGCTTAGCTTAGCCGAAATCTCGAATATGAAAAATGAAGCTGCTCACTCTTGCTTTCCATATCCTTCCGTCCCGTTCGTCCAATTGGGTAAAAGCCCGCTTGTCAGGACTCGGGGCACTCGCTTGTTTGTAGATTTCCCTTGTTGTGGTTACCCTGAGCTGGACATCCCACTCGTTCTGACATCCCACTCGTTCTGACATCCCACTCGTTCTGACATCCCACTCGTATCAACCCTCACCTCGCTGTGTTTCTTCCTCTTCACAGAACAGGGCGAAACGGAATTCCCAATGCTTCGGTGTAGGGCGATAAAGCAAGAATATTCTGATAGTAGCCCGAGCGAGCTTAATCCTTGGCCTGTCGCCGTTGGCAAGTGTGTGGATATGTCACTGAAGCAAGAATATCTTGTTAGCGATCTAGAGGAGCTCAAAGTTGGGCCCATCACCACTGGTGGGAATATCGATCCAACCGTCTTCAAGATACGCAATATACTTGAGGAGCCCGGTGCTAAATTATACACGACTCTGGAACTTCACAGTAAGCTCTTCGGTGCCTTTCCATCCGTATGATGCACAGTATTCAGTGCCGCTTGTAGTCCTAATCCACAACGCTTCGATCGATCTCGAAGTGCCGTACCAGCGAGGTTTGTCTTCCGCGTTCCTTACCAACGGTTACTCTTACAAAGGGGAAAGGCCATGTGTGGCCCAAGACAAAACAGATGAAATTCATTGATTCCCTCTTTCACAATTGCTATATTCCACCGATCGTCTTTGCACTAATGCAAGATGAGTGTGGGGGAGAACTACTTGCATGTGTCGATGGAAAGCAACGCTTGACTAGCATTGTAAAGTTCCTATGTGGCCAGGTAAGCTTCCAAAATTTCCGTCATCCTCACTTTGGATGAAACTGACCCCTTCTCTGATGGAGATCGCATGTGTGTAAACCATCCATCATATCAGAGTGGTTGTGAATATTTGATTGCACGTAGACAGAGACCCTGAAACCCAGGAGCTATGGTGGTACTTGGTGCCACCTGCTCTCCAAGACAAGCGAAGGGAAATAAGCCCGAAAGGCAAGAAAATGTTCGAAAGTATTCAAATAGCTTGCGGTACGAGAATCCGACGTTATAAAGTCATATTGAGAGAACTGATCTAACCCAAGTGGAACATCGGGCGCTCTCACATGCTATGGGCCGTAGAGTTTTTCAGCGCGTACAGCTTGGAGTGTGCCTTAGCGCAGCTGGTGCGTTTTCATTAGCTCTATGTGATTACGTAGCCCATCATCACGCTTCTGGTCTTGCAGAGAAGTTGCAAGCTATTGCCTCTCCCTGGGCAGAGTGTGTGCATATGTTCTGCAAGCAATATTTCTTCGACGACGCGGGCTTGGCCAATGTTAAGTTCAATGCAAAACGGGGGCGCAAATTTCGAAACTTTGTTTCTATACTATACCGTTGTGAAGACGTTGATCAACTGCGTACCCCTTCAGCGGCACAACTAGGAAAGTGGCTGGAGAGGCCGGGCCAACCTTCACGGTCCTTCCAGTTCCAGGTGGAGCGCATGTTCTCGGACCTACTCAAGATTGCCAACAATAAGACTCTGAACAAGGGTCTCACTATATTTTCTGCCATGGTATCGCCCGCGGAGTTTGTACTATTCATTGGTATGTAGATGATATCGTGGTGACCCGATAAGTCCCATCTAATGCACCTCCCATGTGCAGGAGTCCTTCTTTACGCACTGAAGCCAGAGGATTTTCGCATCGAGGAGAAATCTGCCGCTATATTTCACCTGCGATACGAGCTGCGATGCACACATCAGGACGTACGGTTGAATTCACGCGTTTGCCAACACAGCTGGGATATTATAAATGCGGTGATTGGGCACCGAGTAGACGTCACTCGGGATACGATGTTGCAAGGGGTGCTTAGGAACGACAAAGTCACCGGTGTGCTCTGATATATCTGTCCTAACTTACTGTGTTCCCGGCGTTTCAAAATTTATCGTAGTCTCCTCACCCTGTCACCTCGTTTCTACAACATGCTCTCCCCTCATTGGATCTCCTATTGCAGTACCCTTCCGATCCTACGATGGCACTGGAAGAATCCAGATGTAGCAAGATCAGCAGCTTTCAGAGCATCGATAAAAGCTTGCACTATCTGTAGGTCAGGAAGCAGACATGGGACGTTATCGGGGGCGAGTATCATCATGATCATGGTCTATGATCTCGTGATGTTCGGGTTGGACATCTTCCTCGCCCGCGGCACTGTCTGAGTTCTCGGGGGCCCTCGGCGGAGGCTCATATGCATCGTGGTCGGCCCCTCCTGGGCCCGAGTAGTTGTGCATATCAAAGTCTTCGTCATTGGAAGGACCAGGAGGATCCGACGGATCAGGATCGCGTTTACGATGAGGGGATTCTGGAGCAAGCTAGTATATATTGTGATTTCTAAACCAAAGGCGTATGCGCAGTGCATCTACCTGTTCTCGCATCCGAGTACGAGTTCGCTGAGAAGGCCGTTCTTCCTCGGGAGGCGAAGGCGTCGACATGGGAAGAGTATCTTCATGACCGATATTACGAAGATATTCTCCCAGTTGCATATCTGAGGCGCGCTGGAGGTGGTTCTTTCGGCGGGGCATGATGGACTCAGGATGTTTGTATTAGCACCAGTGCTGTATTACTGTATACTACTGTAGCCTGTATACGACGATGCGAAATACTCGCATCGATCCGTGCCGATCGATCTGATCTTACTCGTTTCGGGATCTACTTTGAATGACGCGAGACATTACACGAGAAAAAAAATCGAAAACAAAATAAATTAAGGTCAAAGTTGGTACAAAATCGTCCTAATCGACGAACTTCCCACTGGGATTGATGTGTGGCCTCTTTATTTTCCCTCCACGCTGCGTATGGCATCAGCTTCCCTTGCGTGTTAGGTCCTGGTTTCTACAGTACCTTGGTGAGGGTCAAGGGGGGATATCGATGGGATTGAACATCGGGTGCGTGGCGAGAGCTTCTAGGAAGAAAAATCCCCTGAACATCATACAAAACAATAATACCGCCTGGGCGGTAAACCAGTGGAAGTATATATGAATATACTGGGGGGAAAGATGTAAAGTATGAAGGAGTGTGAAAATATAGCGTCCGTCACGAGCTATCTCCAACGCCGTCAGTCAATTCGCATCATCCTCACTCAGCCTCTCAACTGGTTAACAAGTCAGCTCCTGTCTAATACATCAACGTTGGACGACTCGCCTTCCTGTGCCAATTCAGATTGGGGAGAGACAGTCGGAGTGAGAGGGCTCGATGGTGGCTCCTCATGCTCATCACTTAGCTCAGTCTGCGAAGTGGTGACGCCAATGTAGGTGTGGTGATATCCCGATGATCAATGGATTTGCATACCTCTGCGATTGAAGCCTCATCGACGTCTAACGAGGCGAAGCCTTGTGGCCTTAGGTAACCATGATCGGCGTATTTATGTCGAGGGCGAGTATTATAGCGGCTCTTCCGGGAGTTGACAGTCTTTTCAGTTTTATAAGAAGCGATAGTCGTCCCACTTGTCGCCAAGCTTGGGTCGTATATGAATGAGAAGGAACCGGAACTTTCGTCCACAGGTCCTACGATACCAGCGGCTTCTGATGACGGCGTGGTTTCGATGTTTTGGACCCACTCGGCTATGCTGCTGGTCACTGCAGGATGCGAGACGGTAGAGCGACGGTCGTATGGTAGGGATCTATCGGGTTCTTTGGGAGTGGAAGGCGGTGTTCCAGCTTGAAATAATCCGTGAGTTGACGCTCAGAGCAATTAGACCAGATTTACGTGACGTACCTGTGTTACTGGATCCCTCTCCAGCTTGAAATATTTTGGGAACTGACACACCAAGCAACTAGATCTGCCCTACCTGAAGTATCTGTGTCATCGGATTCTTCTGGGGTAGCAGGTGATGCTCCTGCTTGAAGTACTCCATGAGTTCAAGTTGACGCACAAAACAACTAAGTTCTTCCCACCTGGGGGATCTGTTCCACCAGATCCTCTTACAAGGAGATTGTCGAGAGCTCGATCCGATCCTCTCTATATAAAGGTTAGGTCTGTCCTGCTTCGCAGTATTAAGGGTCGCACCTTTCCGTCATCGTAAGTCTTTTCGGACAAACGGAAGAACTTTTTAGCACCTTTCCACTTCCGGTACCCAGACACATCACCATCCAGCGTTTCCCTCGCGTCTGTCGCTCTGTTTGGCCGCACCTGAGTAAAAACCGGCTCATCACGTAGTCATGCAAACTCACTGGTCATATGAATTTCGGAAATTTAGCCGATCGACCTCATTCATCAACGGGCCGCAGTGGTGAAACAAGACGCGCGAATCATCCATGAGGGCATCACCTTGTTGGATTAATCTGCTGGGAAGATTCCCTTGAAGATTCCTCCAAATACCACCAGAGAAGCGATTTCTATTGAGGGTTACAGTATTAGCAACTCCAGAGACCGCATCAGTGATGCGGTCGAGATCAGGAGGGGAACAATCGGTCATAGAGTTAAGCGGACGGATAGTACTCTGAACCAGCGGAGGGTGAGGGAGGAAGAAACCGCACTAGGGTGTAGGGTTATAAACGAAGCGTAGCCATGTTTACTAAATATGCAACCTGACAAGACGCTGGAGTTTTCACCCCATAGGTGGAAATAAGGCGGCCGCAGCCTCCATCAGTTTCGAGAACAAGCTGAGTGTCAGTTAACTATTGTACTCAGTAGTTCAGGAAGCTTCACTTGACATTTGTTTTGCAATTACCACACCAGGTAGTTGGCGATCGATCGCAGTGCTCCCTGTAGAATATTATGTAATTGACTGAACAACAACTTGATTGCACGTCCGCGTTTTCTCAGGACGACCCTTCCACTCCTTTCGTAAACTCTACATCCTGAATGTCCCAGCAACTGTTTATAGAATTTCTCGACAACCGACCACCGGGCAGACAACCAGGAGATCTCAATGAACTCGAGACTTGGTGGGTAGAACGTCAAGTGGCCTTAAGGCCGTCGGATATATGCTTCGACCCCGTTATCGTCCTGGCTGGACACCATCATGGCGCGGCACCAACAAGCTCTACCTTGATGCCGAAGATGGTACGAGTGTATCGGTAAGCATTTCCTTTGCCTTCCTGGTGCGTACCCATGAATTTACTTAGATGCGCTTGGGTATGGACGCAACTCGAATCTCTGACGGGAGATCTGTGGTCTTGAAACGGCAGTTGGTCGAGGAAGGACCATATGAACATCAAATCAATAAACTTTTCTCCACCGAGCCCCTTGCCTCAAATCCACGAAATCATTGTGCACGCTTGCTCGACGTTATCCAGTTGCCTGGTGACCAACCAATCCTTGTCCATCCCTTGCTGCGTCACCATTGTGACCCTCCCTTTCGAACTTTCGGAGAATTTGTTACGTTTTTTGCCCAAATATGTGAGGTAGGTTTGGCACGTTTTTGACTGGGGGGGGGGCTCTAGCGCTGACCTGAATAGGGCGTGAAATTTATGCACGAAAATCACGTCGCTCATCGGTATGCCCGTCCTCATATGTGACCCTTGCACTCGCTCTGACCCATAATAGTGATTGTACGTATAAAAACATCATGCTTGATCCATCTGGTATGTACCCAAACTCTTTCCATCCCGTGGATACGAAGAAGAGCAAGGATTTTCGTCAAAAGGTGAAAGGGTATTCGCGCACCCGACGTCCCACGCGATACGTTCTCATCGACTTTGGCCTCTCTCGATTTCATGACCCTGCCAATGGGCCACCACTCGATGACCCGCTACGTGGTGGTGACAAGTCCGCACCTGAGCATCAGGATAGGAAGACCCCATGTAATCCGTTCCCAACCGACGTGTATTACCTAGGAAATTTGGTTCGAGAAGATTATATGCAGGTTCCGATTCCTTTCTAAACTTTTATGTCTTTCAAAACAATTTCTGACATATACGAACTAGAAATACCATGGTCTTGAGTTCATGCAACCACTTATCGTCGATATGGTTCAAGAAGATCCAAAGACGCGCCCCAACATGGATGAGGTCGTTTCTCGTTTTGCTGAGATTAGAAACAAGCTCAGCACCTGGAAACTTCGCTCTAGGATGGCGCGCGACAATGAACTCTGGCCCGTCACGGCATGGAGGTCTGTCGCCCATTGGTACCGTACTGTTGGTTATGTCTTCGCTCGCAAGGCAGCTATTCCTGAACCCAAATGATGGTTCCAACTTACTGCCTTCACGTTATTGTATATCCCGTGTCCCTCACCGTGCAAGCTCTTGATATACCAATTTGCCTTACATACCGTCTACTCTGCTCATGCTCGTTGTCTTGCTTTCACGCTATAGCTAATATTATGGGATTAAAATGACTCGTACCATTATTTTAGGAATTTCGCCAGATTTTGCAGGGCTGTGCGTATCTTTCGAGGCGATGTCGGTCGACGCCGAACAACAAAACATGTCGCGTGCATCTCCAGTATTCACAAAAAGTGCTCCATCTCTGAAATTGTGCACCAGTAGTACATTGTTGTAGTACTGTACAAAGGAACAGTCTTTGTAAAACTCCTGCCTCATCATCATGTACTTTGTAGAGTTGCCCTGCGCAGCCCCGACGGGTCTAGAACTCCGAACTACATCGCTTCCGGGGACTCGGTGGGTTGGATTACTCTGACGATCTAACACTGGCACTCTTTTATTTCAGTGCCACTGATTTCGAGGGGCTTTTGAATGTCAACAAAGGAGATTCCCATCAAAGTGCTCCTGCCAAATAGATGATTGATATGTTGTCTGCTGGGGTGATGGGACAATTTCCTACCACTGGTGGTGGCTATGATCAGTTGCCTGGTCTTGCGGCGCTCAACCATTTGACGAGTTCAGAACCTGCTCCGAATATAGATACTACACCCTTTTTACTAATTGGCTACGAGAGAAAAGAGCTCATAGAATGGTTTGTCCAAGGGTTTGTCACGGCGAGTGCGATGCGTACTGTTGCCAACAAGTATTGAAAGCCGCACTTCCCCAGGACCCCAGCTCAAGTTTGCATTACATACATCTTCAACGACAGGAAGTACAGTGTAACCAGGGCACTAAGGAAGGACGCCAAGCAAAGTAATCATACTGCTCTGTAGGCTCGTGACCAGCCTGTATATGATATTCGATATACATACAGGCTGGTAAAGCGGGGCTTAAATTTCAATAGCGTTCGGTTTGCCACAATTTCCTTTTATATCACATGCAAATTCTGACTTCGTTCATCCCATCCCATCTACGTATACAATTATGCCCGACATCACGGTGCGTGCCTGCAAGCGTTCGCGAACATTCCTATACTCACACTTTCACACAGCTCCGCGACTATCTCGACGTCGCAGCGATCGTAGACAAAGAGGAAGATGAGGAGGAAGATGAGGAGTTGGACGACGAAGACCTTGGTCAGTCATTGAGAATCAGAACTGCGAATCGGGCTCATTGTATGTAGATCATTTTCTCAACGATGACGACGAAGATACCACGTCGGAGCGTGCCATCTCGTGGCATACTTCGCCCACGCCCACGGATTTCACGAATGAGGCCTCCGAGATACGCTCGCGCTTTACCATGAGGCGTACCGGCGCGTCCGTGTCCCATGACCATGACCATGAGATCTTGCGACAACACCTCGTTCCTAGGGTGTTCGACCCACATATGTGGTTAGTTCGTGTAAAGGTAGAGTTCCAAAGTTTGCCGTTTTTCAGCGTCTCATGTCCTTTAGCCCGGGTACGAAAGCGACCTTGTACTGCAGGTGGCCCAGCGCACAACTCTAGGCGATAAAGGACTCAGCGTCGACATTTCATCCGCTTTCGCCCGAGCAGGTATCCCCGGATTTATTTTCTTGGAAGGGGAGCTTTCCGAAGTCGTCGCCGCTGTTCAGGATCTAGTAACAGTTTTCCACTACGTAGCCCCGCGTCTGGTTCCACTCGAACAGCGCGCTGGACTACTTTCGCCTCACAATCCACTGTCTGACCCCATGGAAGTGGGTCAATGGGTACGTTGTTTATACGGGCTATATCGCAACGACATAGGGTTCGTCTGCGGGCACCGTCCATACTACGACGCGGAAACGAGTGTCGCCCTGCTACCCCGGATACCTGAAAAACCGGAAAAGACGGCCAAACGGAAGAAGATCAGCCGACCAGTACCGCGAACCTGGTCTCTTCAGCAACTCGAGGCGGTCTGGGGAAAATCCCAAGTTCGACGTCTCAAGGGGGGCGAATACGTCTTTCGTCGAGAAAATTATCTGTCTGGTCTCATCATCATGCAGGTCCCTTCTGCGAGTGTCGGGAAGGTCGACAGTGCGCCCAATAGCTTGCGCCCCTTTTTAGACGCCCCGTTTATACGCGACATGCCATCCTTTGCGCCGTGGATACATCGATTCGCTCAAGATTCAATAAAACCCGGTCAATGGGTCAAGGTGGAGTCTGGGGATCACCAGGGTGCTCTAGGGAAACCCCTGGAGATTGTGCACTCTGTGGCATCGCTTATGTTAACGTCTACGGGGGATGGCCCCACGCTTCAGATTCCGCTGCGCACTCTCACACCATTTTATAGGGATGGTGACAATGTTAAATGTCGATGGTCGGGTTCGTGCGGGCTCGTAACATCGGTCGACGAGGTTCAAAAGACCTTGACCTACGTTGAGAAAGACTCAGAAATTACTGTACGTCTACCACTCTGCGCGATGCTATGTTCTGACATTTTACCAGAACGTTGTCCCCATGGATGCAGTGGAGCATTACGACCCTACGCTTTCTTTTTTTCGCCTCACTACGGGGACATGGGTCGAGTTCATCGTGCAAACGGAGGCCGACCAAAAAAAGCAGCGCGGATACGTCAAATATCTCGAAGGGAGGCACGCATTCGTGAATGACGAGCACACCCTCGCAGAGGTATGCAGAGGCATAATATCTCTGTGACTAACATAGACGAGTTATAGTTTAAGATCGAGACGCGCGTGTTGGAGGTCAGCAGCATCCAGGCTCCTTCGCTCCCAAAGAACACTCCCGTTCACCCTCTAACTGGGAAAAGGGTAGTGGTGACTCACGGTCCTTTCAAGGGTCTCTACGGAGACGTCAGAGAAGTCGGAGCCACTGCCATCACCGTCGAACTTGGTGCATTGTTGATTGGGGCCTCGTCACCAATTCAAACCCTGAAATGGCACGAGCTTATGATCATGTACGTTTCTGATTTCATTCATCGGACCGACGGGACATTTGATCATTTTTAATTTAAGGCCGAAGGACGTTGAGATAGCTAGATCGAACCACCCTCTCCAACGCCGCACTCCGTCACCTGACCCTGAGCTCAACCCCCGAGATTCAACCCCCGACCCCACCGGCCATTGGGTTTTTTCGGTCAAAGTTCAGCACGTCATCGAACGAAAGTGTATTCCATTCTACATTCGAGGGACAGGCGATACCTCGATGGAAGCTTACTACGGAAAACCTGCCAGGACAGTGCCCATCACCAAGCGTACCTTGACCCCTCGAGAAGGCGAGATCTGTGTGAGAACAGTCAAGCGCACCCGCCCTGAGCAAATCTCGATCAATCCAAGGTATCTAGTGCCTTGGAAGCCCCTGGTCGGTTGTGAAGTGGTCATCACCTGTGGATTCTGGTCCGGCTTCGTAGGTGCCGTCAAAGGACAGCAGGGGGTTAATTGGGTCGTGACGATCACTGTGGACAATGATGCTCATGACACTGTATTCGCGGAGAGGGAACTTGCCGCACTCGAACCTCTAAAGTAGTGTCATCACGATCACGTGATATCCAGACGTGCGCGAGCACTGTCCAGATCTCTATACTATGTGGTCCGGGGTTGTGCAAAAAAAAGCACTAAAACGCGATGATAGCGGACAGTAAAGTTAGCTAGTCAACCCATGCGAGGCGAAGGATCACAAACATGTATTGACTATCCACCTGCTTGTAACTTTGAGTGTGCGAAACTGGACCTTTGCTGAAGATGCCCATCGGGACGGGTCCTTGACTTGCAGCGTAGGCACGACGGAAATTAGCATCGACACCACGTCAGCCGCAGTTGTTCTATCATCAATCGATTGTAGTAATAAGTATTAACGAAGATTCGGTGTCGCAGCTCACCGGCCGTAGCCCGTAAAAGCCAGGGACGATATCCTCGAGCGCACTCAACACCACAGGCTGGCCGCGCTTCACTAGCTCGTACTCCTGAAGAATTTCGTAGACATCAGCGGTCAACTCTCCTCGTGCGAACGGCCTAACGACCTGCACGCACGTGACTCAGTAGCTGATAGAGGACAGACAAAGCGAATGGGAACGACATTCGTCCATTTATGATCAGTCCAGATGCGCCGGGTGCGACGCCTGCTGTCTTTGCGACCATTCTGCCTGTTTCTTCTACGTACCGCCGGTAATCGTCCCGGTCGATGTTGGCCAGGGCGACGCCGCCAGTTATCTCGTCTAGCTGGGAAGCCATGTTCAGAACAGTCTGCCCTTCCTGCTTCGATGCCGGGTCGCCGCGTGGGCCAAGTACCTGAAGAAGTCGCGACGGGGTAGCCTTTGAGAGGAAATCCTTGTGTATAAGGCGCTGGTGTCCTTTTGGGAGGAGTCTATCAAAACCAGAAGAGAGAACGAGCTATATTCGACGTAACTTACAGCGAATGTGAGCGCGTCTCGCAAGAAGCCATGCCATGTTCGGTATCGAGTTCGGCGAACAACGTAAATAGACAACGGCACCTGCTCAGAAGCTGAAGTGAATCGTCATCAGTGGCCAAGCAAGCTGAGGGTAGAGGCCAACTCACTTGGGTGGATAAATGCGGCAGAAGATACGTGTAGTCCAGCTTGCTTGTGCAAGTCCGGCAGGTTAATGATGCGGACGCCGCCGTTGCCCTGCGGGACGACGTGACGATTGCGTCTCTTCTTAGCAGTGGGAAAATCATAAAAATGGTTCTCGATGTCGTCTGCCTGTTCATCCGTAATTGCACCCGTGTAAACGAAGCCAAAATAAAAATAAATATGTCAGGACGACAGCGCCTGAGTCAACACAAGAACTGAAAGATGACCTTCTCTTGGAAGTACTGGAGTGCTTGTCCGACACTGGTTTGCGGCAAGGCCAGGAAATTCTGCTTGACTGGCGATGCGAGGGTGCTCGTTGGACAAAATAGCAGCTGAATGTACGTACGTCCTCGAGTGCGAAATACCTTCCATTGATAAATGTGTGGTCATTGGGCGATAAGGCGGTATACGTGTCCAGCCTGTGAGCGTACGCGCGAGCGTTGCCGATCTTCCCCTCGAAGTCTTCGGTGCCGCCGATCAACGCATCGATGAACGCACAATATGGGACTTACTGAGTATAGAGATGGCTGCCAGCGTGAGTAGCTGCGCGCATGTGAGAAAGGCCAGGCACAGTGAGAAATAGGACACCAACCGACTATCTTTCTCCACCATAAGATGAGATTGCCATCCTCTGCACGGTCCCTGGCATCGAAACGACCATCTGTGACGCCGCCCTTCGGAGAAGATATCCCAAAAGAGGAATGGGTGACAAGTTCAAAGGCTTCTCCGCGTTGGCGGCGCGCTCCGAGTCACGCGTTCACGTGGCATTGCCCACGACCACTCTCCCATAACTTAGTCGCACAGAAATGAAGACGACCTCCGTCTTAGCACGGGCTGGTCTCGTCCTGTCTCTGCTTCCCTCTGTTCTATGTACTAATTCTTCTCCTCCAGCAAACTTCTCCCTACGCATCTCTTGGTCTTCCTCGAACTCATCTACGGCTCCTCACTCAGCTACCTTGCGACTAACGCCACATATCCTTTTTGCAGAGAAACGAAAGAACCCGACGCATTCTTCCCACTGCTGGACGTCTTGACGTGCCCCGATGCATCTACAGCCAAGGACAAGCTCTGATCCGAGTCGCAGCAGCAGCTCGTGTTGCAGTCCGCACTTTCCGCAGGTTACTTGTCCAAACCAGGCGCACTGGAAGCTGTGCAAACCCAACTCGCCTTGCACGCTGCAAACCCTAAAATGGTTGCCTTTTACGAACACTATTCGGACAATGCGAGAGTAACGTGGAACAATGTATTGAGAGACGCAGACGCAGCAGAATCTTGTGCCTCGTGGGTGGACTGGTACGGAGAGGTCGTCTGCGAGGTGGAACGACTCGTTCACCTCACGGGAACGGAAACCCTGGATCCTTCGGAATCTTCCTCGTTTTCGTGAGTTGCCAACTCTCAGTTTCCGCTCTCGTAGTATTCACGTTGCAGATTCAGCGAGCCATTTCCGAGGCCCCTCATGCTCACGTTCGATCACACATCCCACACCCGGTCAGGCCTTGAGTGGATCTCCCCGCACTGCCATCCTCTACGCCTCTGTCCAATCTACCAACTTCCGACAGCTCCATTCACACCTCCTGCGGGTGTCCGGTGCTCCTACACCGAGAGTGCGATACATCTTCAGACCCATCCCTGTCGATGGAGTCGTAGGGGGAAAAGGCTATATGTCTGGTTACGGCGTCACGCTGGACTTGAAAAAGATGGATTATCTCGCTCTCGACGATAGACGTTCCAACAGCAGAAGTACATCTTCCTGTTGTTCTCCCCAGCGATTTTCTTCTGACGCTAGACCCTCTGACAGGACGAGATAGCTCGTAAGCATCCCACCATTTTTCCATTTGCAATGCTTCGTGTCATACTGACCTTTTTGTGCAAGAGATTGGTATTCTCGCCAAACAGCTCGTCTCGGAATCGCCGACCCCGCTCAGACATTAAAACACCTCGTTCATAGATTTCCCCAGATACGCCACTTCCCTCGCCCGGCGTGTTGTCTCACAGGGCCACAGTCCGGTCTCCGGGAGGAAATCTCTTCGAACTCCGGCAAAGTACGCCCTGGCTGAGCGTGGTCTAGTTAAACGGTGCGCCGATTACCTCTGACGAGATGAACCCATACAGGTAATTTCCTTCCGGCCCTTTCACGTTCCTTACACCCGACTGACGTGGCTCACGATTCCTTGAAGCCTTCTTCGTTCAATACGCAAGGAAAGAGACCTCGTGCTCTCCTTGACGTCCCTTGGCCTCTAACCCGGAGAAACCTTTGAACTTGTCACCCATTCCTCTTTTGGGATATCTTTTCCGAAGGGCGGCGTCACAGATGGTCGTTTCGATGCCAGGGACCGTGCAGAGGATGGCAATATCATCTTATGGTGGAGAAAGATAGTCGGTCGGTGTCCTATTTCTCACTGTCCCTGGCCTTTCTCACATGCGCGCAGCTACTCACGCTGGCAGCCATCTCTATACTCAGTAAGTCCCATGTTGTGCGTGCATTTTTGCGCGCTACTAAATAACCAAACCAAGCTCTTGCACACGATGTACCCTGGTCAAATGCCTACCGTCCGACGCAACATCTTCAACGTCGTCCTCGTCTTAGACCTGTCTCAACCATCAACTACCCTTCACCGTGAACACCATCTCGATGATCATCGACCGCTCTTACCCGGCGCGCATCGGCCTCGTACCCATCGTTGAGACCGAAGACGACGTGAAGATGCCATGGCGAGCGTGTTCTACTACTTGACGCAAACCTACGGCCGTGTCACGACGATCCGGTTCTTCCGTGCCGTACGTGAACCATACTTACGAGCTATAACACTCACTCATTATTCAACGTCAGGTTATGGATCTGCAAGGCGAGAGAGAGGACTTGGATTGGTCCCACTACGGGCGCAATTCGAAGCTCTCGCAGCGAGCGACGAGATCAAAGTGGGCGAAGGCAAGTTGATGTCGTTCGATGCGTTGATCGGCGGCACTTCCGAAGTCTTCGAGGGGAAGATCAGCAACGCTCGCGCGTACGCTCACAGGCTGGACACGTTTACCGCCTTATCGCGCAATGGCCACTCATTTCTCAATGGAAAGTATTTCGCGCTCGAGGACGTGCCTTCAGTTGCTATTTTGTCCAACGAGCACCCACTCATCGCGAGTCGAGAATTTCCTGGCCTCGCTGCAAACCAGTGTCGGACAAGCTCTTCAGTACTTCCAAGAGAAGGTCATCTTTCAGTTCTTGTGCTGACTTACGCGCTGTCGTCTTGACATATTTTTTTTTGGCTAGGTTTACGAGGGTGCAATTACGGATGAACAGGTGGACGACATCGAGAAACATTTCTAAGATTTGCCCACTGCTACGAAGAGACGCAATCGTCACGTCATCCCACAGGGCAACGGTGGCGTCCGTATTATTAACCTCCCGGACTTGCACAAGCAAGCTGGACTACACGTATCTCCTGCCGCAGATATCCACCCAAGTGAGTTAGCCTCTAACCTCAGCTTGCTTTGCCACTGATGACGATGTACTGCAGCTTCTGAGCAGGTGCCGTTGTCTATTTACGTGGTTCGCCGAACTCGATACCGAACATGGCATGGCTTCTTGCGAGACGCGCTCACATTCGCTGTACGTAGAATAGAATCGTCTCTCTTCTGGTTTGATAGACTCTTCCAAAAGGACACCAGCGCCCTCTACCTTCCACCCCACCAAGGACACCACGCCTTATACACAAGGATTCCTCTCAAAGGCTACCCCGTCGCGACTTCTTCAGGTACTTGGCCCACGTGGCGACCCGGCATCGAAGCAGGAAGGGTAGACTGTTCTGAGCATGGTTTCCCAGCTCGACTGGATAACGGCTGCGTCGCCCTGGCCGACATCGACCGTGACGATTACCGACGTTACGTAGAAGCAGGCAGAATGGTAGCAGAGTCAGCAGGCCTCGCACCCGGCGCATCTGGACTGATCATAAATGGACGAATGTCGTTCCCATTCGCTTTGTCTGTCCTCTATCAGCTACTGAGTCACGTGCGTGCAGGTCGTTAGGCCGTTCGCACGAGGAGAGTTGACCGCTGATGTCTACGAAATTCTTCAGGAGTACGAGCTAGTGAAGCGCGGCCAGCCTGTGGTGTTGAGTGCGCTCGAGGATATCGTCCCCGGCTTTTACGGGCTACGGCCGGTGAGCTGCGACACCGAATCTTCGTTAATGTTATTACTACAATCGATTGACGATAGAACAACTGCGGCTGACGTGGTGTCGATGCTAATTTCCGTCGTGCCTACGCTGCAAGTCAAGGACCCGTCCCGATCTGGATCTTCAGCAAAGGTCCGTTTCGCACACTCAAAGTTACAAGCAGGTGGATAGTCAATACACGTTTGTGATCCTTCGCCTCGCATGGTTGACTACCAACTTACTGTCCCTATCATCGCGTTTACCGTGGCGACAATACGACTGCTTTGCATCGTTTCGTCGCCATCTCGGATACTCCGAGTGAACATGCACAAAATGTACAAGTTTCTTTGAGGTGTTTTGAATCTATGAGGAATTTTCGCTGACTCAGACCTCCGTATAGTGAATGGCTCTTGAATATCCCAATGATCACGGTGGAATTCCATCTCCTGCCGCTTGAGTGCTCAGACGTACATCACTTGGCCCTGTGTTACGAGCCTACCTCATCATCGCGTCTACAGCTCCCGTTGAAGCGTTTCTACCGCTACAACCTCGTTCGATGATACTGGGTGAGGCATCATTGATCTTATTCTTCTATTCTTCTCTCTTCGGCTATTTGTAGACATGAGCTTCCCGCGCAGGTCTTTTTCCGTGACCTTCCAATCGAACCGATCCACACTCCTCGCCTCGATGAGCCGTCTTCGTGGCTCGCGCTTCCCCGCGAAGGCTCTACGACCTCGATAACGCCCAACTTGGTGTTTTATCTGGCGATGAGCGACAGCGCGGCGTGGAGGCCGTTTTCGAGCACGACAATATCATCGTCAGCAGATATGCAGGAGAAGGCATGAACACCCCCCGCGCGGCGGCGTGCAGGTCCAACTCGCAGCCCACCACGGCAAGCCGATCGACGACACACCATCGCGGAGAACCTACAGTTCGAAGCTACCCCCGGCGTGTTCCACCTCGAGATATGCGAGCGTGAGGTCTTCGACTAGACAGTAAGGCAATGAAGGGTGGCTCAGCCCCTCTGTTGAGGAGCCGCAGCGAAGGGAGGTCACTAGTTTCGAGGCGTGACGCCGTATCCGTGACTGGCGCGTCTTCCAGGCCAGGAGTTCGCCGATGTACTCGAGGATCCTGAGGAGGAAGAACAGACCCACCGGAATCGTCGATAATATCCGGAGTTGTGGGTCAGCCTCCTCACGTGACTCGAGCTGATGATGCCTGGCGTAGCATTGCGTCGGTTTCAAGCCGTCGGAAGCAGGGGAGGACGCGGTATCGACGCAGAACATGCAGAGAATATCTTCACTGTGGCATCGGGTCTATTGTATGGGTGAGGTCATCGTGAAGAATGACCCGCACGGCTCGCTCACGGATTTTCCAGAGATTCCCGTTGATCATGATCCTGAGCGTTCGCGCAACACGAACAGACGGTGAAGTTCTGGTCTATTGAGAACTTCCTGTCGCCGTCCGTCATACGATTCCCACCACACGTCTAACGGAGGCTATCTAACGCTTTGCGCAGGAATTCATCCTCACTTCGCTGAGGAGTACGATTTCCAGTACGGGCTCGTCACCTACAAGTGGCCTACTGGCTGAGACAACAACGCGAAAAACGAGTTATCTGGGCATACAAAAGCCTCTTCCTCGACGTCTTGTTCCGCATGTACGTCGACGCGGACCAGATCGTGCGCACGGACCTGAAGGAACTGATTGATCTCGACTTTCCCGGAGCGCCTTATGGCTACACACCAATGGGCAACGATAAGATGGAGATGGAGAGCTTCCGGTTCTGGAAAACGGGACATTGGGGGACGTTCCTGCGGGGACAACCCTATCACATCAGATGATATTCATTATTCTTTTTTGGATGGCATGCCCAGTTGGGTGCTGACTGATTGGCCCCGCAGCGCACTTTACATCGTGGACTTGGTATGGTTCCGCCAAACGGCCGCTGGGGTACGTAAAGCCTTTGCTTTTAACCTTCGCATTACTGTATGAAAACCACGCTTCGTTCCCAGGACATCTTGCGTAGTCATTACCAACAACTTTCTGCCGACCCCAATTCACTCGCTAACCTTGATCAAGGTAAGTTAAGCTGGGTTGATTCCTTGTAAACTCGTGATGACCTTGCCGATTTGTCATAGACTTGCCGAACAACCTGCAAGGACACGTTCCTATTGTGAGCGTCTAAGAACCCTTGGCTCTCGTCTGGGTTGCTTATCTGTCTGTTAAAGGTTCTCCCTGCATGAAGACTGGTCATGGGTAGGTTTCTGTCTCATGTTTCTATGACGATGCTGCCACAGAACTTTATTGTGAAACGTGGTGTGAGTCAGAAGCAAGTTCGTGTCACAGATTCTATGCTGGAAGCAAGGACAGGCTTCATCGTTCCAAGACTATTGATCTCCGAAAAATCTGCTGGCCATTAGTACCTCACACCTCTGAGAACCCTCTGCTTGCTGATCCCGCTGCTGCCCTCATAGAAAGAGCTGAAGCTCACATGCCCCTGTCAAATCCCGGAATGGGAGTTCAAGAGTTGTATAATATAATTCTGAGATCGCGCGCTTCACACGAAAGCTAGCGAATGAGGTGCCAGTGCCGCGGCTGCAGATGTGAACGAGCTCGCAAAGGTCGGGTCCGTCACTGTCCCTGTTATGGTGGAAGAGACGATGCAGAATCCTGTTGCGGTCGAGGTGGAACTGTCCTCTGCGCCCATCCGGGATGAGCTGTGGCCGTGACACGCAGCAAATTGGAATGTATGATGTTTCAACTCAAACAGCTCAGATTGTTCTGTAGCTGGATGCCCACGGCAACTAGAGATAAAATTTTCACCTCGAATTGTTTTGCGTATTCTAAATGGGAAATTAAGATAGACAAATGTGTCACGATGACAAGAAACCGGGACTTCGTGGTGTAGTGCTAAGAGCCTGCGGCGCATGCCACGGGGAATCAACATGAATCAAATACTGTAAGTGCCATAAATACTGTATTGCATTTAATGTTCAAGTTGAAAGAAGAGTTTCTCGAGCTTGCTGACTCCACGTCGATGTCATGAAGGATGTCATGAAGGATGTGAGTGCCTTCGAGTCTGTCCCAGTTGCACCCAATGTCGCACCGAATCACGATGAGCCAGTTGTAACTCGACGAGAGTTGGGGAGTCACTATCGTATGTGTCACCATAGATTTTGTTGTGTTCTTGCAACGTCACTAACAGCTTTTCTTCAGTGCATCACTTTGGGTAATAACATATGTTTTGCTAGTCCTGGTCGTTATCCAGAGCACGGGACTCCAGTGGTAAGCGCTAATCCTTGGCACATCTGGACCACTGTACAGCAAAGCCTTTAGATGCCTCAGACAAGGGGAGTACCCTATCGTAATGGATTCACATATGAGCACCGCTTTCCGAAAAACCGGCGTAACTTACTCAACCCGGTGCATGGAGCCGGTTCCCGCTGCAGGGTGGACTACAGCCCCGAAGGTGACGGTCCCTGGGCGATTGTGCAGATCATGTGCATCGAGGAAGACAGTTCAATAGAGCACTACACGTGCGCGATGCCGCGCTACTATGCCGTCCCTCTGATCCTGCTCAACAAGCGTCTGGCGTACTTTGAGGGGCAGTGCGCTCCCGACGGCACGCCTCTCCCGTTCGTGGACGGATCTCAAGTGCTCAAGCTGCGAGGGATCAAGGAATACAAGCGGTACGGGCACGATACATCCCAGCGCCACGCGTACTGGAAAAACGAAATTGACGCGGGCCGCATGCCGTACTCCAAGCTGGACATCGCCGACATGGGTATGTCGTGTCCACTCCTCCCTCATACTGTATACCCCTCCGCAGCGCCGGCTTGGCGTGTGTCATGACCTGCTGACGTTTGTCTTTTACTGCATGCAATACTGTAGACTGGCGGGCCTTCCTTTCTGAGGAAATAGCCGCCAGCTACCGCCTCAACGGAGTCAACGCGTTCCTGTGGAATCGCGTCAGCCAGTCTAAGGGGTACGCTCGCCTCGTTCAGGACGACCTGCCATACGCGAGCTGGCAGGCGTGGAGCAGGGGTTGCCGTAGCCGAAATCTAGACCGCCGTTCTGTTCTCCACACGCCGCCTCCGTCTTCACCTGAGCGGCACAGCTGTTCACCCGAAGAGCCCGACGACAGCGCCAGGGAAGAGGAGGGCCCCTTGGGCCCTATCTCAAACGCTAGTCCTAACAACAATAGGATGACATGTTCGTAGCCCCTCTTTCGGTGTCCCACTGGCACTGGCATTTCGCGTTCACATTTCGTTTCCCTGTTCAGACTAACTTCAGTATGCTATATTACGCCTACGCTCGTGCCTCGCTTAAGCTTAGACGGGCACTTCGACAGAAATTTCTTACGGGAAATATTGCTGGCGGCAAGGCTGGCGGTAGCGTGGACTCAATCCCGCCCTTTAACTACACACCGTCATGACCAAGATGCCACCTGCGGGAGACAATTGTCTCGTCTAGTCGCCGTGTTCACGCTTCTGGGCCGCAGTTTTATCGTTGGCTCAAATACCGCGGGTGGGTTGAAAAGCAACTCTTACGGCCATAAGTTACACCGTGGCACTTGTTGCGAGCGGCGAGCGGTGTAACGTAAATTACAGTAAGACCAAGGGACAGTTTAAACGTTTGGCCTCAAAAAATCCGAATGTTGTCTTATCTTAAAAATGGCATTCTGTCTTCCTCAAATACTGTACATGGCAACTCGACACCTACCGTACGCCTACCACTTTCAACCTAACCTACCTCCACAATCACACTAGTGTTTGTTGCGGACTTTTTGCGAGTCACCAGTCACCGGTCCGCGTCAACAACTGTGCCGACTCTGCCTGTGCACTCCGCCAGTGCTCCGGTCTGCGCTCCCTGCCGCTGTCTCCCAAGACTGTGTGCTCATCCCTTGCAGATGTGAACACCCTGCCTAGAAGCGTCTCTCACCTCTCGCAGGGAAACCTCGACTGGTCGTCTACCCTTCTATCTGAACACCACCCCTCATGGGTTGACTTACCTTGCCGTCAGTTGCTCAGGGGGATTGTTTGTTGCTCAGCACTGCAGCGGCGGCGGCAGCTCCAACGGCGGCTACCCCAGCCATCCTCCGCTCGGCCCAAAAGGTCCGTCACCCAGGCACCGTCAGGCGATCTTTCCAACATCCGCGTGCTCGAGGGCTTTCCGCATGTTGTTGACTCACTCGTCTTGGACACCGACGAAACTACGTCATCCGAGCCCGCCAGAGTTCCTACATGGACAACTCACTTTGTGCGGACACTATGGAGGAATTCAGAACGCCTACACCCACTATACTTGAGGCCTGATGTCCCTGAGCCCTGAGGATTGTTGATTGTTGATTGTTTAGGGTGCACGTCCCGGTGCGGAGGCGTTCAGGGCTCCCTCACGGCACTTGACCATCCCGGTTTACCGTAGTACACCACTCTATGTCTGGTGTCTTGGACACTTCCTGACACTTGATCATCCCAGCCCGTCGTCGGTTTCTCTCTCTGGGTGGGGGCGTCCTAGATGCCTCCACTGATCAATTAGATAGTTTGAGAGCTGGCAGGCTAGTTGGTACAACATATACACCATGTCTGCGCGGAAGTTTGCTGGCGGTAGAATATGGTATTTCTTCTTTCGAAAACAGTGCAAGTAGAGCGGTTCAGAAGAAGGGTGCGCGGTAACTTAGTCTTGCACTGTAAAGGGGCGGCCCGGAAAGCAGACTGAGTGCCGTTCGAATGTTTGATTTTGATGGCTTTTTCGTGCCAACCCACATGATGTTCGTCCTTCCACTTGCCCTGTCAGTACATGCCATTCTTTGTTTCTTCTACAGTACTGTATTGTGATTTAAAAAGCTGTTCGTCCTCCTTGACAGGCACTGTACAATTTTCAACGCCTTTCCTGATTGAATTGATAAGGTACTACCCCACTAGACGTTCCTGAAATGACCAATGGCAACTCGAATCGCCCGCGAGCCCGTTTACGCGGTTGACAAGCTAGTACAAATTACTCTATGAGCTCCCTTCACGACATGCCGCCTGTGGCTCGGATAAATTTTAAGATGACTCTCGCAGGGTCGCCCTGCGTCATACTTAATGCAGAGCGATCGCCCAAGTCAATTTATCCCACCACTGCGATGCTGTCAGACATCACCCAACCAATTTCCCCAAGTGAAACGACCCACCTCATCGATACTGAACAGTTTGAATACGAGAGACTGGGCGAACTGAAACTTCCAACACAATTCGGGACAGAGGCGCGGGTGCTCTGTACGGCCAGACCACACGATATCCCTGGGGAATTCGCAATGGAGTTCCATGTTGTCGACAAGAATTTGGGTAAAATCTCACTATGGCTTGGAGCACCAGAGAATGTCGGGTGCGTGTTATCGTTCTCCCCTTATGTATTCTAATCCTTTGTATTCTCCCTCTTACTCTGGACTTCTCTCATGCGAGATGCATATCTCTAGTTTGTTACCGTGTCCCTATTCAGGAAATCCAACAGGGTGAGAGTTGCAAGCACGGGCTCGAAATTCTCCGACCAGTTCCATGGACGAAGATACCGCCCGCTTTTTCGTTCTCAATGAACGATGAGTCCACACTTCTCTTCCCTCACGAGGTATGTCACTGTCGCATTCTGTGAATACAAGCCACTAACTATTATTTCTTGCAAGGGATCCGAGCTCTTTGACCTCTCTCAGTATGTAAGGCTTGGACAGAATAGGCTGTCTTTCTCGCAGGTTGACTCCATGTCGGAATATGTGCTTGTAATTTATAGCCATCGTCCCACCACAAGCCAAATGGAGCCGTTGCGCGAACGTTGGGACTATAAAACGCGGTTTAGAGAACTGTTATCCTGGTTGGTTCGCCCCACCCTCCCTGATGAGTGGTAACCTGTGGGTCTTCGGTCTTCGGTACATTATGTGGTTTAATGACTCCTTCGCCGTTCCCCTCCCTATATTGCTTATCATCTCTTTTCCTTACTTCCCCCCTTACAAAATGCATTCCACATGGTCGTTCCGTATTCCGGTTCCGGTTCCATCTTTCTCGTGTCCACGGCAATGTACCGCTGCGCGAGTACTGAAATCCCCAATACCGGCTTTATCGATGCTCTCATTTACACTCCTTACAATGATTCGCACGAGGCGATCTTGTACTGTCTCCATTATTCGCGCGTGGGTGATGCAGACGAAATGCCCAAGGGAATTACGTTATCATCTTTGCGAAAGTGCGCACACTGTCCGAAAATATGTACGACGTCATGTAGATCGTCGTTTTCGTCCCGAACGTACAAAAACGTAGTCAATATCTCTGCGACGACGAGTTTTGTTTGATGAAAGACACCGTCACCGTACGTAAATAAAAGTGACAGAATTACAATGTCCATCGGGAAAAACCTCCCGCACAACGAGAGAACTAAAAGCACGTAAAGCCCGTTTTCCAGATACAGTATGCATTACTTAGACGGCGGTGAGTTAGAGACAGCGGCAAGAGTATTTGACATTGTCCGCGGGCGGTAATCCTATCTATGCTATAGTATATATATATACTAGCTGAAGCCCGTGACTACGTCACGGATCGATCCGGAAATTTGAGATTTCACCGCGTGCACCATGTCAGCTAACTCTGGCGGAGACATGCCATTTGGCGCTGACGCGTTACGAGATTAAGGTTTCCCCGACGACGTAAACTTTGGAGGGCAGATAAATGAAATGAGATTTTCTAACAAAGGACAGAAAATACGAAGTTTAATACGAGGTTTATATACGTGTTCGTAAAAGCGATCCAGAAAGTCCTTGAAACCACGAAGAGTCTCCATGACTGAACATAATTTATTCTAAAATATTCCCGACAACGACCAGTGACGGTACTTTAGTTGTGACAGATGTGACTGGAATTGGTCACAGGAGAGGAGTGAGTGACGGTACCGGGAATTGGGTCTTCGCATAAGTATGCCGCCAGGGCACAGTACTTATTGCAGACCTTCCTCTCTTTTTTCCCTTTGCAAGGATATCTCTGGCCATGCGTCAACATGACAATCCCGAATCTGTGACCCGCGAAACCCCGGGCGATGCCAACACATGTTCACTGCCACTCTCACAAAGCCGCTTCCGTCATGACGTTGAGAGTGGCAAGACTAAACTGCCAACATTTATCTTCCTGTGATCCCCACCGTGGCTAGAGATTTTTGCAAGAGTATAGAGCTTATTAATCTGACCGTTACGATGTACATGATTTTCCAAGGCATATGTGCGTCTATAACTCCATTCACGACCGAGACTGTATCTCACTAGTCACTTCCCCACATACTAACTAGCTCCGATGTTATGGGGAACGCTGTCCGATCGTCGGGGGCGCAGGCCTATCATGATCGTCTGTTTGGCTGTCCTTTCGCTGTCCTGTGTTGGCTTGCCCTAGTTCCAACGTCAGCTTACTGGCTCTTGATGCTCTTACGATTTTCCAAACAGCTGGTTCAGCGAGGACTTACGCTATTGGTATGTATCTAGCCGTAGAACAATCCTGGTTGGAAAAATTACTAATCGGCACTATCACGATCAGGTGCTGGCATCATTTCCGACATATCCACCCGAGCTGAACGAGCCGGATTTGTCGGGCTTTATGGCTTGGGCCCTTTGGTACGTACACAAAACGCCGCTCCAAATAAGTGACCATATTTTTTGGCTGCTAGGTGGGACCCACGCTCGGTCCCGTAATTGGAGGTGTGCTTGCCCAAAGTTTTGCTGGAGGTGCGTATTACGCCGTTTTTACTGTTGGCAATCGGTTTACCGTAACACGGATAGAGCTACCTTTTGGTTCTTTTGCATCAGCTCTGCCACATGCTGTCTCGGGCACCTTTTGTAAGTTCCATTGCATTATATCGTTCTTACGCTTAGTGTATTCTCTCAGGTTTCTTCCAGAGACCCTGCATTCCATCGCGGGGGGTGGAAGTGTCCAGCAAGATGTATCTACACTCCTGCGATACCCGTAGTTGGCAGACATCGCTTCATGAAACAGACCAGCGACCTCCCGCCACGCGATAAACTCACGAACCCGTTTAAGATGTTTATGTATCCCGACGTTCTCATTCTTCTCTTCTTGGACGGCACATATTACGCCGTTTTTTACGATGTGACTGCCAGTCTCTCGATCAGCTTCGAGGAGACCTATTCTTATCTAACCCAAACGAATGTTGGGTTGAGTTTCCTGCCATTGGAGGGGGAATGTTCATGGGTACAATGCTAAGCGGGAAACTCATGGACGCCCACTATAGAAAGATTAGGGACAATCACAATCCTCAAGCCCATACGGAGCCCAAGAAGGCCATCGACCGTGATTCTGGTGCCTCCTCATTCCCCATCGAGCAAGTCAGGCCTCAGCTCATGCCGTACCTTATTGTCGTGTATACCACCTGCTTATTGGTTACGGTTGGTCTCTCAAGCGAAGACTTCCATTGCGGTGCCTTTGGCCTTGCAGTTCATAAGTGCGTACTATACTTGTTATACCGCTTTGTGCAACCCTTTACTAATGCGTCATGTAGTCGGAGCTAAAGTTCTCGTTAGCGTGATGAACGCCATCACATCATTGCTAGTGGATCTCGTGCCTAAGCAAGGACCCTCGATCACTGCTTGTGTAGGTCTCCGTTTTCTTGGTCTTGTGGAAGTCCTCATCTTTCCATCTTGGCAGAACGACGTCGTGCGTTGCTTGATGGGTGCTGGCATGGTGACCATTATAAACCCCATTATCACCACGATGGGCAACGGATGGGCCTACTTTCTCCTCGGCGGTTTCTCCGTACTGGTCGCGCCATTAATTTGGGTTGAAGTCCGGTGGGGGCCGATATGGCGAGAACGGCGGCTCAGAGCGCAAGAACAGGCTGTGACGCCCCCCTCCTCATGAAGCGCCATCAACACGGTTCATGTGACAGGATCCCCCGTCACGGTTGACCCTCAGGCTGGTGAAGTTACGACGTGAAACTCATGATTACATTTACATGGAGATGACTTTACGATGTAAGAAGAGCATGGTCCCGTAGTACAGTAAATCCTACCGCCGCTAATTACCTTTGGATCGTGATCGCGTGATCTCTCCTGCCATTCAGTGAACACCGAGCACAGAATTTCTGATCCACTAGCGAGAATAGAAGTGGCTACTGGAGAGCAGTTGCGTTCTTGCTCACACTTGACACTTATACTCGTGGGTATGCACCCGTGGACAATCTCGGGATGAAGTTCATACAGTGCTGACACAAGGGCATACATAGACAGATACAACAAACGACAACGATCGGGCTCACTCATCGGCCTCCTCAGAGTCAGGTACGGACTCTTCATCTGAATCAAGGTGGCCGGGCATGCGCCTCTGTGACTCGGATCCCACGCTTTCCTGGCTTTCGAGGCGCCGTTTTTCCACGAGATCTTCAAGAGCACCGGGCATATTCAACAAGCCATTCCATTCGTGGCGCGCGACGACACTGTCCCTGTGGCCATTTGACAAGCAGACAACCAGGAGATCTCGATGAAATCCAGACTTGGTGGGTAGAACGTCAAGTGGCCTTACAGGCCGTCGGATATATGCTTCGGCCCCGTTATCGTCATGGGTGGGTACCATCATGGCATGGCGCGGCACCAACAAGCGAAACCTTGATGCCGAAGATGGTATGTGTGTATCGGTGAGCATTTCCTTTGCCTTACTGGTACGTGCTCACGGATTTACTTAGATGCGCTTGGGTATGGACCCAACTCGAATCTCTGACGGAAGATCTGTGCTGCCAGTTGAAACGGCTCGTGTTCGAGGAAGGACCATATCAATCAACGTTTCTCCACTGAGCCCCGGGCCTTCAAGTTGCCTCAAATCCACAAAATCATTGTGCACGCTTATAAAAAACTGAACGACTCTTAGTCACAGGACGGAGTAGAAGCGACTGAAGAGTTATAGTATGTGTCACGTGAGGGCCGTGAGGCCCTACGTCCTACGTCCAGTGGTCACTGAGGCGCAATACACGAGGCGTAGGCGAAGGAGGTGATTCGGGAAGTGGGGAACGAATCGTCTTGTATGGTAAGGAGTGGGTAACGGGAATTCGGTGGGCCGAGCGATCCGAAACAAGCAAAGAGATAGGATTTCAGGCTCAAAGGCTGAGCTGTCATTACAGTGTGTAGCTCAGTCGTCGAGGGTAAGGTCTATGACCTCAGGCTGCATCAGTGGGGTTGGGACCACGGGCTCTGGCGGGGAGATAGCCTCCAGCTACGTCAGGGAGGTGAGAACGGCATACTTCCTCTGGGCCTGGTGGGGCCATCGCTTTTTCTCGTGAGCGTGAGGGGTGGTTGGAGGTCAGGGTTGTCTTTGTACCGCATCATTGCAGGCACTTGTTGGGGCCGTGATGACTCTGGGAATGGATGTTCTGAGATGTCAGCCTCAAGACGGCGAATTTCTCCACTGAGGAATATGGATTTCAGTGGTTTGGGCTTTTCAGCCTGTCGTCGTGGAAACGGTCTCGGTCCGCCTGAACTTGAATGCATCTTGGCATGCATCATGCAAAGATTTGTACAGGGTCTCGGTGGCCCAACCTTCCTAGCTGATGTCTTGGAGTGGGCCATGCTGCACAGCTGCACGCAACGATAGAGACGATACACGATGTGAGTAGGAGATGGCTTGTGTTTTGTCGCCATCGGCTAGAACGCTCACGTGGGTTTTCCACGCGTAACCATAAGACCCATGGCACTCACATCCGACACTGCTTGGGTGCTGAATTAGTGATATCCGGCGAGTGGATGGCAGGGGGTAGGGCAAGTAGCAGAAGGTGGACGGCTCGTGGTTGCGAGCTGCCCTGTGAGTACGAGCGCGGCCGGGGAGACCCCTGGAGGTGTATGCGTGTGAGTCGGAGAGCTCGAATGTTTGAGAAGGTTCCCCCGTGAAAAGAGTACTCATGACCACGGCCTGAAAAATAGAGATAGTCGTTCGTAGATTAGCGGTTGAAATAAAGAGCAATAGAGAGACGATATCACCTTGTATTCACCCTGCAGTTGAAACGGTTCTTGCAAGTATATTCAAAAAGGAGACGGTATGTGCGCAATGCACCGATTGTCATCACGATAACTTTGCCAGTGGGATGGTGAAGGCTAAAAGAGGCGGGAGAGAAAGAGAGAAAAGACAGTAAAGGCCATAACTCACCCACAAAACCCAGGCCAACAATAAGAGCTGCAGCCCAGAAGAATGAACACGAATTCGTGAACACAACAGCTAGATGGGACAATCGTCCCTGCAGCCAAGTTGAATGGGTAGTGTGAGTATGATTGACAAACACGAGCAACAAGAAAATTAGACAACATTGTGCCAAACACATGCAAACATGGCCGAGAGTCCGGTCACATCAGCACATGGTGCATGTTGGCTTGAAGAGACTCAGACCGCGGTCATGGTCACAAATTAGAGCGAGCAAAGTACTGGCATCGGTATTTCGTGTATTGGCATCTGGGGCTTAAATATATTCCCCCATGCACTCAATCCGATTGCATGCGAGAGCGAAAGAATTGGTATCATGAGTACCAGTCCCATTATAGAGCTTGAAGTCCGAGTCGTTTAACGGTCTAAGACAACAAACCGGTCGAGCTGCGCGACGATACGAACTAAAAGGTTCGGCACAAGCAGACATGACTTCCACGGCGTTTTGTATTACGCAGGTATCATGGCGAGGGAAGAGAGAAACACAAACATATTAATATTTGATACAGAGATATAGAGAGTACACGCAGAGCGATAGTACCATAATAAGTGGCCTTGAAGCCGCTCACCTGCTCCGAACCTTCGCGTCACTCCTTGACGTCGATCCACCATGTTTCCCTCATGTATCGGACTCGATAACACGCATTTGATACGAGCGCATAGACGTCGTAAATGTTGCGGGAAGTCCGGGTAGTTCACCACCGTAAGCCAGAGGGCTGAGAACTGGGAATGTGTCCCCACTCGTTCCTCGCTGTCGCCATCGTCACCTCGTAGAGGTGGTCCCTAGTCGCTTTGCCGTGGATATATTGTCCACTTCGCAGCGTCGATAACGCCTCATCGACGCTGTGTCGCATTAGAACACCAGGGACTCACTGCCGGCAGAGCCAAAGGGTCAACTTGCTCACAAGGGTTTGAAAGGGTCAGCATGATGGTCAATTTCGTTTTTCCAGTACGCGTGGCGCTGGGATGTGTCGTGCCCGTACCGCTTGTACGTACGATGCACGTACCCGTGAATCCTGTCGCACTGCCACGCCTCGTCCAACTGCCGCTCGTGGTCCAGGTCGAACACGGCCTGTAGGAAGCAGTAGCGCACCCGCCAGAGATAAGTGTATTCCTTGATCCCTCGCAGCTTGAGCACTTGAGATCCGTCCACGAACGGGAGAGGCGTGCCGTCGGGAGCGCACTGCCCCTCAAAGTACGCCAGACGCTTGTTGAGCAGGATCAGAGGGACGGCATAGTAGCGCGGCATCGCGCACGTGTAGTGCTCTATTGAACTGTCTTCCTCGATGCACATGATCTGCACAATCGCCCAGGGACCGTCATCTTCCGGGCTGTAGTCCACCTTGCAGCGGGAACCGGCTCCATGCACCGGCTTGAGTAAGTTACGCTGTTTTTCGGAAAGCGGTGCTCATATGTGAATCCATTGCGATAGGGCACTCCTCTTGTCTGAGGCATCTAAAGGCTTTGCTGTACAGTGGTCCAGATACGAGGATAGATGGGGAAACGTTGTGCGAGATTTGGAAAAACAAAAATGGCTGCTGTCTGCCTGTTTTGACACAACGAGGCTGCCTCGTGGGAATGTTAAAAGCAAAGGCTTTACGTGTACATACCCCAGCGGCCATTTGGCGGAACCGAACCAAGTCCACGATGTAAAGTGCGCTGCGGGGCTAATCAGTCAGCACCCAACTGGGCGTGCCACCCAAAAAAGAATAATGAATATCATCTGATGTGATAGGGTTGTCCTCGCAGGAACGTCTCCCAATGTCCCGTTTTCCAGAACCGGAAGCTCTCCATCTCCATCTTATCGTTGCCCATTGGTGTGTAGCCATAAGGCGCTCCGGGAAAGTCGAGATCAATCAGTTCCTTCAGGTCCGTGCGCACGATCTGGTCCGCGTCGACGAAGATGACCTTTTCGACGTCCATGGGGAACAAGATGTCGAGGGAGAGGATTTTGTATGCCCAGATAACTCGTTTTTCGCGTTGTTGTCTCAGCCACGTCGGCCACTTGTAGGTGACGAGCCCGTACTGGAAATCGTACTCCTCAGCGAAGTGAGCAATGAATTCCTGCGCAAAGCGTCAGACAGTTCTCCGTTAGACGTGTGGATGGGAATCGTATGACGGACGGCGACAGGAAGTTCTCAATAGACCAGAACTTCACCGTGTGTTTCGTGTTGCGCAGAACGCTCAGGATCATGATCAACGGGAATCTCTGGAAAATCCGTGAGCGAGCCGTGCGGGTCATTCTTCACGATGACCTCACCTCATACAATAGACCCGATGCCACAGTGAAGATATTAATCTCTGCGTGTTTCTGCGTCGACACCGCGTCCTCCGCCTTGCTTCACGACGGCTTGAATACCGACGAAATGCTACGTCAGGCAATCATCAGCTCGAGTCACGTGAGGAGGCTGACCCAACATCTCGATATTATCGACGATTCCGGTGGGCTCCAGTTCTTCCTCCTCAGGGTCCTCGAGTACGTCGGCGAACTCCTGGCCTGGAAGACGTCGCCAGTCGCAGATACAGCGTCACGCCCTCGAAACTAGTGACAACCACTTTAATGTCAGATCCCTCAACAGGCGGGCTGAGCCACCTCTCATTGCCCGCGCTTTCTAGTCGCAGGTCTGCCCGCGTATCTCGTGTATCTCGAGGTGGAACACGCCGGGGGTAGCTTTGAACTGTAGTAACCCATGTTCTCCACGTGCGTGTCGTCGATCGGCTTGCCGTGGTGAGCTGCGAGTTGGACCTGCACGCCGCGCGTGTGGGGAGTTCGTGCCCTTCTCGGGGGCATATCCGCCGACGATGATATAATGGAGCTCGAAAACGGCCTCCACGCTGCGCTGTCGCTCATCGCCAGATAAAACACCAGGTTGGACGTTATCGAGGTCGTAGAGTCCTTCGCGGGGATGCACGAGCCACGAAGACGGTTGGTTCACCGAGGCGGCCGAGAGTGTAGAACCGGTTCTATTGGAATGTTGCGGAAAAAGACCTGCGCGGGAAGCTCGTGTCTGCAAATAGCCTAAGAGAAGAATAGAAGAATAAAATCAATGATGCCTCACCCAGTACCATCGAACGTATGGAGGAAATTGTAGCGGTAGAACGGTAGAATCGTTTCAACGGAAGCTGTAGATGCGATGACGAGGTAGGCTCGTAACACAGGGCCAAGGGACGTACGTCTCAGTACTCAAGCAGCAGGAGATGGAATTCCACCGTGACCGTTGGGGTATTCAAGAGCCACCATACGGAGAACATTCTGAGCAAGCGAAAATTCCTCATAGATTGAAAAGCACCTCAAAGAGACTTGTATATTATTGTGCGTGTTCACTCAGAGGATCCGAGATGGCGACGAAACGATGCAAAGCAGTCGTATTGTCGCCGAGGATAAACGCACTGATAGTGGTCAGTAACGTTAGCCAGTCAACATATGCGAGGCGATGGATCACAAACGTGTATTGACTATCCACCTGCTTGTAACTCTGAGTGCGCGAAACCGGGCCTTTGTTAAAGATGCCCGGTCGGGACGGGTCCTCGGCTGGCATCGTAGACACGACGGAAGATAGCATCGACACTACGTCAGCCGCAGTCGCTCTATCATCAACCGATCATAGTTATAACTATTTACGAAGATTCGGAGTCGCGGCTCACCGGTCACCGGTCGTAGCCCGTAAAAGCGGGGACGATATCCTCGAACGCACTCAACACAGGCTGGACCCGTTTCACTAGCTCGTACTCCTGAAGAATTTCGTAGACATCAGCGGTCAACTCTCCTCGTGCGAACGGCCTAACGACCTGCACGCACGTGACTCAGTAGCTGATAGAGGACAGACAAAGCGAATGGGAACGACATTCGTCCATTTATGATCAGTCCAGATGCGCCGGGTGCGACGCCTGCTGTATTTGCGACCATTCTGCCTGCTTCTTCTACGTACCGCCGGTAATCGTCCCGGTCGATGTTGGCCAGGGAGACGCCTCCAGTTATGTCGTCTAGCTAGGAAGCCATGCTCAGAACAGTCTACCCTTCCTGCTTCGATGCCGGGTCGCCGCGTGGGCCAAGTACCTGAAGAAGTCGCGACGGGGTAGCCTTTGAGAGGATATCCTTCTGTATAAGGTGAGACAACAGCGAGGAGACGCGCCTGTGTCGTCCTGGGTCGCCGTTTGGCGATGCCGGGTTGTGAAGGAAGGTGAAACGTGAGCATGCCGCGCTGGTGTCCTTTTGGGAAGAGTCTATCAAAACCAGAAGAGAGAACGAGTTATATTCGACGTACAGCGAATGTGAGCGCGTCTCGCAAGAAGCCATGCCATGTTCGGTATCGAGTTCGGCGAACCACGTAAATAGACAACGGCACCTGCTCAGAAGCTGCAGTACTTCGTCATTAGTGTCAAAGCAAGCTGAGGGTAGAGGCTAACTCACTTGGGTGGATATGTGCGGCAGGAGATACGTGTAGCCCAGCTTGCTTGTGCAAGTCCGGCAGGTTTATAATACGGACGCCACCGTTGCCCTGTGGGATGACGTGACGATTGCGTCTCTTCGTAGTAGTGGGCAAATCTTAGAAATGTTTCTCGATGTCGTCCACCTGTTCATCCGTAATTGCACCCTTGTAAACCTAGCCAAAAAAAAAATGTCAGGACGACAGCGTGTAAGTCAGCACAAGAACTGAAAGATGACCGTCTCTTGGAAGTACTGAAGAGCTTGTCCGACACTGGTTTGCAGCGAGGCCAGGAAATTCTCGACTCGCGATGAGTGGGTGCTCGTTGGACAAAATAGCAGCTGAAGGCACGTCCTCGAGCGCGAAATACTTCATTGAGAATGAGTGGCCATTGCGCGATAAGGCGGTAAACGTGTCCAGCCTGTGAGCGTACGCGCGAGCGTTGCTGATCTTCCCC
The DNA here is from genome assembly GCA_015025155.1 of Lactarius quietus. Classification (NCBI taxonomy): domain Eukaryota; kingdom Fungi; phylum Basidiomycota; class Agaricomycetes; order Russulales; family Russulaceae; genus Lactarius; species Lactarius quietus. The sequence goes on from WITN01000215.1 coordinate 102,055, forward strand.
TCGAAGACTTCGGAAGTTCCGCCGATCAACGCATCGAACGACATCAACTTGCCTTCGCCCACTTTGATCTCGTCGCTCGCTGCGAGAGCTTCGAATTGCGCCCGTACGTGGGACCAATCCAAGTCCTCTCTCTGCCTTGCAGATCCACAACCTGACGTTGAATAATGAGTGAGTGTTATAGCTCGTAAGTATGGTTCACGTACGGCACGGAAGAACCGGATCGTCGTGACACGGCCGTAGGTTTGCGTCAAGTAGTAGAACACGCTCGCCATGGCATCTTCACGTCGTCTTCGGTCTCAACGATGGGTACGAGGCCGATGCGCGCCGGGTAAGAGCGGTCGATGATCATCGAAATGGTGTTCGCGGTGAAGGTAGTTGATGGTTGAGACAGGTCTAAGACGAGGACGACGTTGAAGATGTTGCGTCGGACGGTAGGCATTTGACCAGGGTACATCGTGTGCAAGAGCTTGGTTTGGTTATTTAGTAGCGCGCAAAAATGAACGCACAACATGGGACTTACTGAGTATAGAGATGGCTGCCAGCGTGAGTAGCTGCGCGCATGTGAGAAAGGCCAGGGACAGTGAGAAATAGGACACCGACCGACTATCTTTCTCCACCATAAGATGAATTGCCATCCTCTGCACGGTCCCTGGCATCGAAACGACCATCTGTGATGCCGCCCTTCGGAGAAGATATCCCAAAAGAGGAATGGGTGACAAGTTCAAAGGCTTCTCCGGGTTGGGGGCCAAGGGACGTCAAGGAGAGCACGAGGTCTCTTTCCTTGCGTATTGAACGAAGAAGGCTTCAAGGAATCGTGAGCCACGTCAGTCGGGTGTAAGGAACGGTGAAAGGGCCGAAAGGAAATTACCTGCATGGGTTCATTTCGTCAGAGGTAATCGGCGCACCGTTCAACCGGACCGCGCTCACGCCAGGGCGTACTCATGGGAAAGCCGGGAAGGGGAGAGCAAACAGACGAATTGCGAGAGATTACTAATCGAAAGGGCATGCGAAGCTTCACCGGCTTGGCCCGAGCCCAAGGCAACATGCAAGCGACCACCTCTAACAAATTGGTTGCATCGTCGTCACGCGTCACAGTCGTGCCCATCCTTCAGAGCAGTTAGACCGGTGACCGTCTGTATATGAGGGTAAACCTTCGATATACAATATGATAAACTTGCAGCTGGTTGGGCGGTCTGGCACACAGCGTAAGTTGCTTATATTGAGAGAGTAAGTAAACTACTTGCCTGGCACACAGCGTAAGTTGCTGGGGTGCCAGAGCGTACAGGAGCGTGGTTAAATACACAGAAGAGGAGTCGTAAATACATGTGAAAAGGGATGTGCGGACACCCGCACTCCGAGGGAAATAAATCAAACGATGTGTTACAGTGATTGTCCCTGATCACAACTCGTATCGTAGTAACTAACTACTGGTATATACATTGTCCGTAACCACACGATCGTGCTGCGTCGTGCGCTCACTCGCACATGCGGCATGGCCGACACTGCGACGTTGTGGCGTCACGCGCACCATAGCATGGCACTTCAACATCTCCCCCTGATCAGACAATCCAGTGGGAGACGAGATTGCGGCGTAATGCGCTAGGCGCAAAACCGCAGGTGCTATCCCAGTCGAGTGCCAAACTGGATGTACAGTAGGTGGCAAGGCTCGACCGGCATTTCACCAACTTATTGCACAACTGCTTCAGCGGTAGCAGGCAGCGGCGTGCTTGAGGAGTGTTCTGGAGATTGGCATTCGCCACATCAAGTGTGTCCGAACATCTTGACACTTCCGAATGAAGATCCCCACAGGTGATGTGCAGGTGAAGTCAACAACACAATATCAAATGAGAGAGGGCTTGGGAGTGCTCGAAAACGCGAAAACGCGATGAAGCAAAGAATGTGAACGAATGCTATATCCCTCCCGTGTTGTGACTGCACACAATCATCCGCAAGAAGCCGAGCCCAATGAGGGACTCCGTGGGTAATTCCACGTGCGGGAGGCCGGTTCGAAACTGATTCGAAACCGCAGATCAAAAACGCGAACTGAATCTCCTGTCCAGCAACATGAAGTCTTGTAAGTGCTCCGAACAATCCTCGTCCTCGAGCGTGCCGTTGACAGACGCAGACTGCACAAAACCTTGTGACAGTCCTCCAGCGTGGCCAACGCCGAAAGCGAATGCAGCGAATCAACGCACGCTACGGGCGAGAAGACTTCATCAACATCAAATTTCTCGGGATTTGCGTGGATCCCATGGCCACCGAATGTGCACGGTAACGTCCATCCATCTCTTTTAGCTGGAACACCCTTCGTACTGAACGGGCTTCCGACCAGCTTGCAACCAGCCTCTCATCATACTCCCTACGCTGCTCCCCTGCCTCTGCAGGGCGTTTAGCCGCTGCACAGACGACATGACTCCTGCCCACATGAGAAACACTCGCGACACCACGTAGCTGGGCCGTCGACCGCACTTGCCTCATAGCGCTTGCACGATGTGCAGGTTGTGCACAGGGGCGAGTCTCAAACGCCGAGGCAACCACTTGCCATCTCACGCAGCAGCGTATGCGATGAGCAAAACACTACAGTGTCTCGGAGAGGTGCGGAGTGTGGCACTCTGTTGCTTCAGGAGTGCAGGGGAGGAGAGTTAGGGCAGAGACGAGTATAGGTATATATCCGGTCACGCAGTTCCAAGCTGTTCAAGGTTGGAGACAATACATCGGTTTTACACCCCCCGAAGGAGTGTGTGCATGGTATATGGGTGGCGCTGCTGGCGGGTTAGGCACAGCGAGTGCCGGACTTTGAGATGGGGGCTTGCGCGCGTAAAGGCGCAGGAGACACAGGAGGGTGAGTCTCGCACCTTGCAAGGACAGATAATTTGCTCTCGCCGAATCGTCACATCCCAGGACGTCTTTCGAGAGTGGGTATGTATGTCCTGCAGCCGGTAGCCAGCCGACTCATACCCAACGAACGTTGCCTCATACGGCAAACGCATCCCACATGCGACGTTCGTCAATGGTGCACAATGCACCCAATGTTATATACGAAAGAAATAAACCAATTAATTTGACGGAAACAGAGAGGAGTACATAGGCGTTTACTTCGCCGACTTCTTCGAGCCCTCGTTATCTGAGTCGTCATCCGTACTGTCACTATCGTCCTCCTTCTTATCCTCCTTCGCCTCGTCTCTCTTCTTCTTACGGCAATCGCGCTGAATGTGACCTTTCTTATTGCAGTAGTAGCAGGTTGCATTCGAATAGTCTTGTTTGCCTGCGCGTGCTGAGCCGAGTGATGTTGAAGGACCTGACTTCCGACCTTCCTCATTGAGTATGCGAGCGGTAATCTCGCTGTGCTTGAGGGAAGAGGCCGGTCCAGAGGCGAGGAGGGTGGAGGCCACTACCTCGTACGACGAGGGTAGGGCATTGAGGAGGATAAGACAATATTGAGTGTCAGATACACCCATACCGGAGTTGGAAAGTTGAACGCGAGCCTCGTTAAGCTTCGCGAGTTGTGGGGCAAGGGGTGAGCCATCGTCGAGGCGCGCCTGCGTGAGCTCGATCCATAGGTTAAAGATAGCGGTGCTGCCAGTTCCCGCGTATGTTTGTCGAAGTTGGTCATATTTGGACTTGAAGGAGGGAAAATCGACCTCGGACTCCACGGTCGAATAGACATCAGGTGCACAGTACAACCGAAGATAGGCTTTCGTCTTCTTCTGGATGGAATTCCAGTCGTCACCGTCCACCCCAGATGGAAGCGTATCGTGAGAAAGGACGGAGTCGATGTCATTCAGTTGCAAGAGAGCCGAGAAAACTCCAGACCAAGTATTCCAATTTTGACCAGAAAGAACTTCGAGTTGAATGCCCGAGGGCGTGGTGAAAGGGGTGACAGCAGCTGCCTGGATTCGAGCAGCCGAAACAGGTGGAAGAGCAGGGCCACCTCCTTTAATAGGAGGAGCAGGCAGCGCAGTGGAGGGTGTGGTGCCAGAAGACATAACAGGTGTGGGATGATATGAAGCTCTATTGCCGAGGAGCGATCAGCAAGAGCGAGAGACTAAGGACAAGACGTTGAGGGTAAACCCCTCCGGCCCGTGAAACTGTAATGGCCAGAACGCTTCAAGTTAAACGCGTCCTGCCTCCATGTGCGCGGCTTACTTCTACTGTAATAGTACAACTACACTACCGCTGAGGGCATGAACGCATGCTGCGACCTGCAAATTTGTATGACAATGCATGCCCAGCCTAGACGACGCTCCTAGAGGCCCACAGGGGTTCCATGCCGAGGAGGAGCCGCCCACAGCAGATTCCACAGAGACGCAGGTTCGAATCCCTGCCATCTGTGCTGTTTGGGGGAGTCCTCGGTTAACGCCTAGATGGTTGGGCGCATGGAAAAGGGCGTGGCAGCGAAGCATGCAGGGGGGTGAGCCCAGCAGAGGCTGCCACCAACATCCCGTGTAAATACAATTATGCTAGCGCAGTGCAGTTGTAACAGGCGCAAGGTCTAGGCTATGGTAGGCCCGCCTGTGTTATACACCAAAACCGCTCCCACTTAAGGGCAGCATCGGCCAACCGTTCACTGGGCCTATAGCCAGACTGGGCTCCCCAGTCCCACCTAACAAGTCATGGCTGTAACGCCGCATCGGGACGAAGACCCGGAATCAAGAGAAGAAGACTACTATAGCGCGCAGGGATGGAGGGGTCTCCTCATGCGTCTCCCCACGCCTGGGGTCCATAGCACAAGTCGAGCAAGGCGTGTTAGGCCCCAGCACGAGCCTCGGAAGACGTGCGCCCCAACACGCAGAGGTCCATCCGAGTTGGAGGGGGAATGCGAGAGGTGAACTCACAGTATGAACAGCGAGTAAGTCTTGTCTAGTCAGAGGGCGCAGGGCCCATAACCTGATAAACTTGCAGCTGGTTGGGCGGTCTGGCACACAGCGTAAGTTGCTGGGGTGCCAGAGCGTACAGGAGCGTGGTTAAATACACAGAAGAGGAGTCGTAAATACATGTGAAAAGGGATGTGCGGACACCCGCACTCCGAGGGAAATAAATCAAACGATGTGTTACAGTGATTGTCCCTGATCACAACTCGTATCGTAGTAACTAACTACTGGTATATACATTGTCCGTAACCACACGATCGTGCTGCGTCGTGCGCTCACTCGCACATGCGGCATGGCCGACACTGCGACGTTGTGGCGTCACGCGTACCATAGCATGGCACTTCAACACAATATCATATACAGGCTGGTCACGAGCCTACAGAGCAGTATGATTACTTTGCTTGGCGTCCTTGCTTAGTGCCCTGGTTACACTGTACTTCCTGTCGTTGAAGATGTAATGCAAACTTGAGCTGGGGTCCTGGGGAAGTGCGGCTTTCAATACTTGAAGGGCAAGAGTACGCATCGCACTCGCCGTGACAAACCCTTGGACAAACCATTCTATGAGCTCTTTTCTCTCGTAGCCAATTAGTAAAAAGGGTGTAGTATCTATATTCGGAGCAGTGTTCTCAACTCGTCAAATGGTTGAGCGCCGCAAGACCAGGCAACTGATCATAGCCACCACCAGTGGTAGGAAATTGTCCCATCACCCCAGCAGACAACATATCAATCATCTATTTGGCAGGAGCACTTTGATGGGAATCTCCTTTGTTGACATTCAAAAGCCCCTCGAAATCAGTGGCACACTGAAATAAAAGAGTGCCAGTGTTAGATCGTCAGAGTAATCCAACCCACCGAGTCCCCGGAAGCGATGTAGTTCGGAGTTCTAGACCCGTCGGGGCTGCGCAGGGCAACTCTACAAAGTACATGATGATGGAGCAGGAGTTTTACAAAGACTGTTCCATTGTACAGTACTACAACAATGTACTACTGGTGCACAATTTCAGAGATGGAGCACTTTTTGTGAATACTGGAGATGCACGCGACATGTTTTGTTGTTCGGCGTCGACCGACATCGCCTCGAAAGATATGCACAGCCCAGCAAAATCTGGCGAAAGTCCTAAAATAATGGTACGAGTCATTTTAATCCCATAATATTAGCCATAGCGTGAAAGCAAGACAACGAGCATGAGCAGAGTAGACGGTATGTAAGGCAAATTGGTATATCAAGAGCTTTCACGGTGAGGGACACGGGATATACAATAACGTGAAGGCAGTAAGTTGGAACCATCATTTGGGTTCAGGAATAGCTGCCTTGCGAGCGAAGACATAACCAACAGTACGGTACCAATGGGCGACAGACCTCCATGCCGTGACGGGCCAGATTTCATTGTCGCGCGCCATCCGAGAGCGAAGTTTCCAGGTGCTGAGCTTGTTTCTAATCTCAGCAAAACGAGAAACGACCTCATCCATGTTGGGGCGTGTCTTTGGATCTTCTTGAACCATATCGACGATAAGTGGTTGCATGAACTCAAGGCCATGGTATTTCTAGTTCGTATATGTCAGAAATTGTTTTGAAAGACAGAAAAGTTTAAAAAGGAATCGGAACCTGCATATTATCTTCTCGAACCAAATTTCCTAGGTAATACACGTCGGTTGGGAACGGATTACATGGGGTCTTCCTATCCTGATGCTCAGGTGCGGACTTGTCACCACCACGTAGCGGGTCATCGAGTGGTGGCCCATTGGCAGGGTCATAAAATCGAGAGAGGCCAAAGTCGATGAGAACGTATCGCGTGGGACGTCGGGTGCGCGAATACCCTTTAACCTTTTGAAGAAAATCCTTGCTCTTCTTCGTATCCACGGGATGGAGAGAGTTTGGGTACATACCAGATGGATCAAGCATGATGTTTTTATACGTACAATCACTATTATGGGTCGGAGCGAGTGCAAGGGTTACATATGAGGACGGGCATACCGATGAGCGACGTGATTTTCGTGCATAAATTTCACGCCCTATTCAGGTCAGCGCTAGAGCCCCCCCAGTCAAAAACGTGCCAAACCTACCTCACATATTTGGGCAAAAAACGTAACAAATTCTCCGAAAGTTCGAAAGGGAGGGTCACAATGGTGACGCAGCAAGGGATGGACAAGGATTGGTTGGTCACCAGGCAACTGGATAACGTCGAGCAAGCGTGCACAATGATTTCGTGGATTTGAGGCAAGGGGCTCGGTGGAGAAAAGTTTATTGATTTGATGTTCATATGGTCCTTCCTCGACCAACTGCCGTTTCAAGACCACAGATCTCCCGTCAGAGATTCGAGTTGCGTCCATACCCAAGCGCATCTAAGTAAATTCATGGGTACGCACCAGGAAGGCAAAGGAAATGCTTACCGATACACTCGTACCATCTTCGGCATCAAGGTAGAGCTTGTTGGTGCCGCGCCATGATGGTGTCCAGCCAGGACGATAACAGGGTCGAAGCATATATCCGACGGCCACTTGATGTTCTACCCACCAAGTCTCGAGTTCATTGAGATCTCCTGGTTGTCTGCCCGGTGGTCGGTTGTCGAGAAATTCTATAAACAGTTGCTGGGACATTCAGGATGTAGAGTTTACGAAAGGAGTGGAAGGGTCGTCCTGAGAAAACGCGGACGTGCAATCAAGTTGTTGTTCAGTCAATTACATAATATTCTACAGGGAGCACTGCGATCGATCGCCAACTACCTGGTGTGGTAATTGCAAAACAATGTCAAGTGAAGCTTCCTGAACTACTGAGTACAATAGTTAACTGACACTCAGCTTGTTCTCGAAACTGATGGAGGCTGCGGCCGCCTTATTTCCACCTATGGGGTGAAAACTCCAGCGTCTTGTCAGGTTGCATATTTAGTAAACATGGCTACGCTTCGTTTATAACCCTACACCCTAGTGCGGTTTCTTCCTCCCTCACCCTCTGCTGGTTCAGAGTACTATCCGTCCGCTTAACTCTATGACCGATTGTTCCCCTCCTGATCTCGACCGCATCACTGATGCGGTCTCTGGAGTTGCTAATACTGTAACCCTCAATAGAAATCGCTTCTCTGGTGGTATTTGGAGGAATCTTCAAGGGAATCTTCCCAGCAGATTAATCCAACAAGGTGATGCCCTCATGGATGGTTCGCGCGTCTTGTTTCACCACTGCGGCCCGTTGATGAATGAGGTCGATCGGCTAAATTTCCGAAATTCATATGACCAGTGAGTTTGCATGACTACGTGATGAGCCGGTTTTTACTCAGGTGCGGCCAAACAGAGAGACAGACGCGAGGGAAACGCTGGATGGTGATGTGTCTGGGTACCGGAAGTGGAAAGGTGCTAAAAAGTTCTTCCGTTTGTCCGAAAAGACTTACGATGACGGAAAGGTGCGACCCTTAATACTGCGAAGCAGGACAGACCTAACCTTTATATAGAGAGGATCGGATCGAGCTCTCGACAATCTCCTTGTAAGAGGATCTGGTGGAACAGATCCCCCAGGTGGGAAGAACTTAGTTGTTTTGTGCGTCAACTTGAACTCATGGAGTACTTCAAGCAGGAGCATCACCTGCTACCCCAGAAGAATCCGATGACACAGATACTTCAGGTAGGGCAGATCTAGTTGCTTGGTGCGTCAGTTCCCGAAATATTTCAAGCTGGAGAGGGATCCAGTGACACAGATACGTCACGTAAGTCTGGTCTAATTGCTCTGAGCGTCAACTCACGGATTATTTCAAGCTGGAACACCGCCTTCCACTCCCGAAGAACCCGATAGATCCCTACCATACGACCGTCGCTCTACCGTCTCGCATCCTGCAGCGACCAGCAGCATAGCCGAGTGGGTCCAAAACATCGAAACCACGCCGTCATCAAGAAGCCGCTGGTATCGTAGGACCTGTGGACGAAAGTTCCGATTCCTTCTCATTCATATACGACCCAAGCTTGGCGACAAGTGGGACGACTATCGCTTCTTATCAAACTGAAAAGACTGTCAACTCCCGCAAGAGCCGCTATAATACTCGCCCTCGACATAAATACGCCGATCATGGTTACCTAAGGCCACAAGGCTTCGCCTCGTTAGACGTCGATGAGGCTTCAATCGCAGAGGTATGCAAATCCATTGATCATCGGGATATCACCACACCTACATTGGCGTCACCACTTCGCAGACTGAGCTAAGTGATGAGCATGAGGAGCCACCATCGAGCCCTCTCACTCCGACTGTCTCTCCCCAATCTGAATTGGCACAGGAAGGCGAGTCGTCCAACGTTGATGTATTAGACAGGAGCTGACTTGTTAACCAGTTGAGAGGCTGAGTGAGGATGATGCGAATTGACTGACGGCGTTGGAGATAGCTCGTGACGGACGCTATATTTTCACACTCCTTCATACTTTACATCTTTCCCCCCAGTATATTCATATATACTTCCACTGGTTTACCGCCCAGACGGTATTATTGTTTTGTATGATGTTCAGGGGATTTTTCTTCCTAGAAGCTCTCGCCACGCACCCGATGTTCAATCCCATCGATATCCCCCCTTGACCCTCACCGAGGTACTGTAGAAACCAGGACCTAACACGCAAGGGAAGCTGATGCCATACGCAGCGTGGAGGGAAAATAAAGAGGCCACACATCAATCCCAGTGGGAAGTTCGTCGATTAGGACGATTTTGTACCAACTTTGACCTTAATTTATTTTGTTTTCGATTTTTTTTTCTCGTGTAATGTCTCGCGTCATTCAAAGTAGATCCCGAAACGAGTAAGATCAGATCGATCGGCACGGATCGATGCGAGTATTTCGCATCGTCGTATACAGGCTACAGTAGTATACAGTAATACAGCACTGGTGCTAATACAAACATCCTGAGTCCATCATGCCCCGCCGAAAGAACCACCTCCAGCGCGCCTCAGATATGCAACTGGGAGAATATCTTCGTAATATCGGTCATGAGGATACTCTTCCCATGTCGACGCCTTCGCCTCCCGAGGAAGAACGGCCTTCTCAGCGAACTCGTACTCGGACGCGAGAACAGGTAGATGCACTGCGCATACGCCTTTGGTTTAGAAATCACAATATATACTAGCTTGCTCCAGAATCCCCTCATCGTAAACGCGATCCTGATCCGTCGGATCCTCCTGGTCCTTCCAATGACGAAGACTTTGATATGCACAACTACTCGGGCCCAGGAGGGGCCGACCACGATGCATATGAGCCTCCGCCGAGGGCCCCCGAGAACTCAGACAGTGCCGCGGGCGAGGAAGATGTCCAACCCGAACATCACGAGATCATAGACCATGATCATGATGATACTCGCCCCCGATAACGTCCCATGTCTGCTTCCTGACCTACAGACAGTGCAAGCTTTTATCGATGCTCTGAAAGCTGCTGATCTTGCTACATCTGGATTCTTCCAGTGCCATCGTAGGATCGGAAGGGTACTGCAATAGGAGATCCAATGAGGGGAGAGCATGTTGTAGAAACGAGGTGACAGGGTGAGGAGACTACGATAAATTTTGAAACGCCGGGAACACAGTAAGTTAGGACAGATATATCAGAGCACACCGGTGACTTTGTCGTTCCTAAGCACCCCTTGCAACATCGTATCCCGAGTGACGTCTACTCGGTGCCCAATCACCGCATTTATAATATCCCAGCTGTGTTGGCAAACACGTGATTTCAACCGTACGTCCTGATGTGTGCATCGCAGCTCGTATCGCAGGTGAAATATAGCGGCAGATTTCTCCTCGATGCGAAAATCCTCTGGCTTCAGTGCGTAAAGAAGGACTCCTGCACATGGGAGGTGCATTAGATGGGACTTATCGGGTCACCACGATATCATCTACATACCAATGAATAGTACAAACTCCGCGGGCGATACCATGGCAGAAAATATAGTGAGACCCTTGTTCAGAGTCTTATTGTTGGAAATCTTGAGTAGGTCCGAGAACATGCGCTCCACCTGGAACTAGAAGGACCGTGAAGGTTGGCCCGGCCTCTCCAGCCACTTTCCTAGTTGTGCCGCTGAAGGGGTACGCATTTGATCAACGTCTTCACAACGGTATAGTATAGAAACAAAGTTTCGAAATTTGCGCCCCCGTTTTGCATTGAACTTAACATTGGCCAAGCCCGCGTCGTCGAAGAAATATTGCTTGCAGAACATATGCACACACTCTGCCCAGGGAGAGGCAATAGCTTGCAACTCCTCTGCAAGACCAGAAGCGTGATGATGGGCTACGTAATCACATAGAGCTAATGAAAACGCACCAGCTGCGCTAAGGCACACTCCAAGCTGTACGCGCTGAAAAACTCTACGGCCCATAGCATGTGAGAGCGCCCGATGTTCCACTTGGGTTAGATCAGTTCTCTCAATATGACTTTATAACGTCGGATTCTCGTACCGCAAGCTATTTGAATACTTTCGAACATTTTCTTGCCTTTCGGGCTTATTTCCCTTCGCTTGTCTTGGAGAGCAGGTGGCACCAAGTACCACCATAGCTCCTGGGTTTCAGGGTCTCTGTCTACGTGCAATCAAATATTCACAACCACTCTGATATGATGGATGGTTTACACACATGCGATCTCCATCAGAGAAGGGGTCAGTTTCATCCAAAGTGAGGATGACGGAAATTTTGGAAGCTTACCTGGCCACATAGGAACTTTACAATGCTAGTCAAGCGTTGCTTTCCGTCGACACATGCAAGTAGTTCTCCCCCACACTCATCTTGCATTAGTGCAAAGACGATCGGTGGAATATAGCAATTGTGAAAGAGGGAATCAATGAATTTCATCTGTTTTGTCTTGGGCCACACATGGCCTTTCCCCTTTGTAAGAGTAACCGTTGGTAAGGAACGCGGAAGACAAACCTCGCTGGTACGGCACTTCGAGATCGATCGAAGCGTTGTGGATTAGGACTACAAGCGGCACTGAATACTGTGCATCATACGGATGGAAAGGCACCGAAGAGCTTACTGTGAAGTTCCAGAGTCGTGTATAATTTAGCACCGGGCTCCTCAAGTATATTGCGTATCTTGAAGACGGTTGGATCGATATTCCCACCAGTGGTGATGGGCCCAACTTTGAGCTCCTCTAGATCGCTAACAAGATATTCTTGCTTCGGTGACATATCCACACACTTGCCAACGGCGACAGGCCAAGGATTAAGCTCGCTCGGGCTACTATCAGAATATTCTTGCTTTATCGCCCTACACCGAAGCATTGGGAATTCCGTTTTGCCCTGTTCTGTGAAGAGGAAGAAACACAGCGAGGTGAGGGTTGATACGAGTGGGATGTCAGAACGAGTGGGATGTCCAGCTCAGGGTAACCACAACAAGGGAAATCTACAAACAAGCGAGTGCCCCGAGTCCTGACAAGCGGGCTTTTACCCAATTGGACGAACGGGACGGAAGGACAATATACGAACGATACAGTAAGGGACACTACAGAACTGATTATTATAAACCCCGCGGTCCCCGCCTGAATCGTGATTCATCCTAAATAATTTACTGCGTCACCTTGTGTCTGCTGTTCAGTAACATACTCTGTATATGCACGAGGCACTCGACAGGCACCATTACAGTAATACTTTCCTGTAGCTCACCAACCGCAGAATGGTCCTTGGAATGGTCTCATGGTCGTGGTGCTCCATATTTAAATAGTGTTGCCACGGCTCGGCTCAAATTGGCTGAGCCAGCCGAGCCAAGCCGTTTTGAGCGGAGCCAAGCCGATCAATCGGCTCATGACCGAAACTGGCCCGGCTATGGCTCACAAGTTGGCTGAGCTGGGCTCAGCTGGCTGAGCCATCGCCCAATTCGGTCACGACCGATTGGGCAGGTGGCTGAGTCGGGGACTCAGGGGCTTGCTGGCCAGTTTTTTTTTTTTTTTTTTTTTTTTGAATCCGAATTTATATTCCGCTTATACAACACTGGTACAGTAGCGGTTGTGACGGGTTTCACCCATCACGGTGTGAGCGTAGTGGCGCGTCCCATGGTGGGGTTGGTGGTGAGAAAGTGAGCGATGTAAAGTACAGAAAGACCAGAAAGGAGGGGTAGTTAAAACCACACCCATGCTTGTTAGGACGGTTAAAACCGTACCTAACCAGAAAGAAAATCCATCTATCCCGGTTCTCTAGCCCTCCTTGGCTTCACACAGGCCCTCGTTTCCTCCAAGAACTTTAGTAAGCAGAGTCCGAGATCGTAGTGTTTTGGGTCGAAGATTGCTTGCAGCATCCGGGGCGGGAAAGGCCCGAAGTGCTTGAGACGTGATGTGGTATATTCAGGGCAGTGGAGTAGCACATGCTCCACCGTTTGAGGGAGTTCCCCGCAGGTGCACGCCACGTCCTCTTCAAGGACAGGGGTGGGCCGTGGGAATCGAATGAGGTGGTCACCTGTAAAAGCATGGCCAGTAAAGAGACGAAAAAGAGTGGATTGGATTTCACGGGGAATAGAGTGTTGGATAGTAGTGTCTCCTTTCTTCAGGCCAGATGACGCGATTTGGAGTACGTGGTGTACCCGTCCATCTGGGGGCCTCGAAAGTGCGCATTTGTAGGCAAAGGAAGCTCGGGGGGAAGCCCAGAAGCGTTCCTCCCATGCTTGTACAGCAAGGCGTGCCATTGCTTGCTTTTGATGGTATATGGTGTTTAGTTCCTTGACTTGCGCCAGCGGGGTAATTCGGATGGCGTATTCATACTATACATTGCTGTACCGTACCAAAACACTTTATCCTAACAGCCATTGTATGTAAGAGCCAGGGCTGCATCAATGAAACATAGCCTAGCCGACTACTCAGGCCTCCAAAGGCCTGTCGCTCTATATCTCGGTGCCTCGTCCCTCCAAATTTGGCGTCGAGATCCATTGGCAATTGCGACAATCCACAAATACTCAATGTTCTCCTGTGAGGCTCCAGTTACCACTGGTAGAGCGTCATTGTTTGATGGGGCAGTGGGTGCATGGAGGGTGGGGGTGGCGGGGGGCTTGTCCAGCTTTGCTGCAGGCGGGGCCTGTGAGGCTTGCCCACTGGCTGCTTCCTTTCCCACGCGCACCACTTTGGATTTGGGGCACTTGTGCTTGCTGGCAGTTTTGCGTGACTTGAACTTTTGTCCACATGCTGTGCATTGCCGCTCATGAGGTGGGAGTTTGGCAGCTTTCGCCACCTCACGATCCCGTTCCCGTTTAGCAGCATGGCTCCTCTTCTGTGCAAGACGCCTCTTCTCCTTTTGGGCATTATTGGCCTTGCAGCCACCCGCTTGGAGATCGAAGAAGGCAAGGTTGCCCTTTCCGTTAAGAAGCTCCAAAATATATACAAACATCACCTTTTTCACCGTGAGAACAGGGTGAGGTACTAGTGCGACAGCACACTTGACCAGGTGGGAGTGGTATTGGGGAGTGAACTCAACCCATGAAATGTTCCCGTCCTCAGCCTTTTGGGCCGAGATGGCATTAGCCAGGAGGTTGGCCCTTGAGAGGAACCAGTGATGACGGAAGATGTTGAGAATGTCGAAGACCGAAAGTTCGACTTTCCCAGGAGGTGACCGTTTGAGTTTAGCCCCATCCCTCCCAGCAGCTCAGTCAGCGCTGTCAGGAAGCAAAGGGGGGGGCCAGTCCATGAGGGTGTCCTGTGGATCAGGGAGAAGGATGTGCTCAACCTCGGAAGGAGAGGACATGGTGGTAGAAGGCAAAAGAAGATGGCTTGCTGGCCAGTGAGAGTCTGACATGCTGTTCGAATAAGTCAACCGAGCCAGGAACGAGCTGGCTCAGCCTCTGGCCAGTCAATCTAAGTTGGAGGAGCTGCCAGCTGCAGCGGCGGGGACAGGTGAATCCTCCTCCCTCATTTCCCTTCCCCCCTCGCCTCGCCCATCGCCCATCGCCCGCCACCCGTCGCGCCTGTGCCCCACCCCTGCTCGTCACCCCCGGATGCTGCGTTGCGCCGCGCAGGCAGACGTTCCATCGGCACGCAGTCACCACACCATGTGCGCCACCTGCGTATCGATGGTTCGTCGTCTGCGCGCCGTCGCCCTTCCCCTCTCTCCTCTCTCCTCCATCGCCCATCGCCTGCCACCTGTCGCGCGCCCTACCCCTGCTCGTCACCCCCGGACACTTTGTCGTGCCGCGCAGGCAGACGTTCCGTCGGTATGCAGTCACCGCACCATGTGCGCCACCTGCGTATCGACTGTTCGTCGTCTGCGCGCCGTTGCCCTTCCCCTCTCCCTCCTCTTGCCCATTGCCCATTGCCCATTGCCCACCACCTGTTGCGCCTGCGCCCCACCCCTGCTCGTCACCCCCGGACGCTGCGTCGCGCCGTGCAGGCAGACATTCTGTCGGCACGCAGTCACCGCACCATGTGTGCTACCTGCGTATCGACGGTTCTCGTCTGCGCACTGTCGCCCTTCTCCTCTCCCCCCTCTCCCCCATTGCCTCGTCACCTGCACCTCCCCCTCGTGCCCACGCTGACGGCTCTTCTCTGCCTGAGTGACACGGGAGAGGGGAAGGAAGGACCCCACTCGGATCCTTCCTCTCCCTCTCCCTCGCCGCCTCACCACTTCCTCCCTCCCTCTTGCTCTGACTGGTCTCCCCCACAGATGCTTCCCTCCCCGAGCAGTGTGGGAGAGGGGAAGGAAGGATCCCACTCGGATCCCTCCTCTCCCTCTCCCTCAACGCTCGCCACTTCCTCCCCTGCGCCCTCCCCCTTTCTCATCGCTGTGCCCTTTGTGTATGTAGGTTTCAAGCATGCGAATATGTGGCTTGCGGATGTGCATGTGCACACATACCCACATGTTATGGGTGTACTTGTGGGCAATGAGAACGACCTCACGCAGGAACGATGGAGGTCTCCGAGGAGGATGATGATCAGTTTATAAACATGTAATAGTAGATAGTTTAATAAAGTACTCTAAACCAAGTATACGGAATACAAAATAAAGCACGGAATTGTGCTATTCGACACACATCGCGATCATCGAGTGAAGTGGCTGCATTCCCACGCTCTCGTCTCAGTTCCTTCCAAGTCTCGTCTTGCTTGATCTCTGTTGATCTCTGGTTAATCTTGGCTCATCCACTTGCTCTACTGCTCTAATTCTTTTTGTATCACACTCTACTCTATCTACCATGGCTGGATCTAGGAAGAGGGCTCCCTCTACCCCCAAAAGGACTCCAAAAAGGCCAAGGACTGCGAAAAATCAGGGTCAACAGCGTGACCTTCCTGGTGGGGCCTTGGAGATGTCCTTTCAGCTTGAAGGTAGGTCTTTGGTGACATAATATGTGCATGAGCTTATGCTGTGGTTAGTTCCACCACCAGATACCCTTCAGGCACCAGTTGCACCACGCCATGTGCACTTTGAGCAGGATGGTTCATCTCCTGCTCCTGGTACCTCAGCTGGCCCCTCAGATCATCTTGGGCAAGAGGGGGATGTTTTTTCGGCCTCTACCCCTGTTCAGCATCCCAACCAGGTAAGTCTTTATTTTATTATCTTTTTATTCATTTAATTAACAAATTTAATGAAGGGAGACATTCACTCACCTCCGCGTGAGACATTTAACCTCAATGATGTATCAGGTGGCTCTCAGGAGGATGCCACTGATGCTGCAGTGGTGCCTGATGCTGGCCCAGCAACCCCAAGCCGCCGTCAGAGAAGAATTGCAAGACAGGCAAAAGCTGGCTCTAGGTGTGGCAAAGCTGCTGAAGATATTAGTAGGTTCTTTGTGGCTGATGATGCTGGGAAAAGGATGTGCAAGTTTTGCTTGTAGGCCTTTTTTATGATTTAACTTTTAATAAACTAATAAATTTATAGGGATCTTAATGACAAGAATCCAGCTTCTGTTCACCATTACAGTGGTGGTACAGCTACAAGTAACTTGCGGTCCCACCTTCTCAGTAATCACTCTGCAGAGTGGGTTAGTGAGTGTAAAAGGCTGAATATTACACTGAGTGGCAAGGAAGGAGAAGAGGCCTTAGCACTTCACACAGGCCTTCCTCTCCAGCATCAAGCTAAGGCCCACGCCCCATTCTCTCAAGATGCCTTTCTTGATGGACTGGTTCAATTTATTGTTGCCACTAATCAGGTTTATTTTTATTTTTAAATCCACTCATTTACTAATTATTATTTTTAGCCTCTTAGGATTGTGGAGAGGGAGGAGTTTAGACAGCTCTGTCTCATGCTTCGCCCTGAGCTCAGAGAGGTGGATATCCCTCATCGGACCACTATGCACAAGTGTATTATCCAGACAAGTGAGGAGGCACTTGCTAATTTGTCTCAGGACATTATTGTAAGGCTTGACTAAATTTTTGTGTGGAAAAGCTAACTTTTTATTTAGAAAACCAGTGTTGGACGGGTCTCTTTTACCACAGATCTGTGGTCTGACCCTGATCTTAAGTCTTACATGGCTGTTACAGCCCATTGGCTACAGCTGGTTCAGCTGCAAGGTGGTCAGAAAGAAAAATAACCCTTAGAGCTGACCTTATTGGATTTGTCAATGTTCCTGAGAACCACACTGGACAAAGTTAGCTGATATCTTCTATTTTATCATTGACAGAATGGATCTTGAAAGCAAAGGTAATTTTTTCTTTAATTATTGAAATTTAGCTGACATGTTTCTTTTACAGATTGGTTGGGTGACAACAGATGATGCATCCAACAACTTCACTATGTTGCAAAGCCTAGAAGGTCTCATAAAGGAAGATGTCCCCAACTCTGAGTTTTCTGCAAATTTCTGTCACATTAGGTGAGTAACTGATGAATAAAATATACTT
>WITN01000216.1:0-119289 GCA_015025155.1 Lactarius quietus
CGTTACATTGGTCTTCTTGAATCATCACCATCCTCTTCTTCTCGTCTTCTCTTCGCACCTTTCCAATCAATCGATTGAAGCTTATCCTTCGGGATACCCTAGTGTCTATCGAAGCGACCTAGTGGCTGTGCAACTTAGCTAAGTTGCCCGTGATTGTCAAGATTCATCCGTATACTCGAGTATCACGTCACAGGACCGGTTCAAGTCGAGCCAGCGTTAGGTGATAACGCTACATTAAGACCAAGCTTCAACGTGGCGTCATCAGAAACTACCAGAGAACGGTGTCGCAGCTGTGACCAATTTTGGTTTCAACACAGAGGCGCTGATAACGTACCCCAACGATTTCGCAAGAATACAGAATACCGGTATAGTAGCACTACAGGCACTACCGGATATCACGCTAGAAGTCGTGAAGACGACCGATCCGTCGCGGTTGAGTTTATCTACGATCAATACGTCTGGGTAGAAGTTCGTTGGTCTCAAATAACCCCAGACCACGGAGAGTGGGAAGGTTTCCGAACAGCCTTAGAAGATCTAGGCTGTGACATCTATATCAACGAACTCACGCAAGAAGAACTACAAGAGTTGGAAAACACAGTTAACAGACCAACATCAACTACACCACCCCCATCACCAAGTACAAAAAGCAACGCGTCTCTTGGAGCAAGATCGTCTTCTCCATCACAACAAGGAACCAACCTAGCAATCGCTACAGAAACATTACGCTTAGGAGCAATGGCAACCCTTACCTCTCATGTCCAATCGCAAGCAACCATGGGAAGTCCATCCGGACAACCAACTTATTCGCTCACCACTTCACCTATAGCACCAACCGTTATGGCCTTTCGGGCCCTTGTCGACCCTCAAAACCAAGCACCTGCCCCAAATGTTCCCACAGGAGGAGGTGGTGGAGGTAATGGCGCAGGAGGGAATGGTGGAGGTGGAGGAGGAGGTGGAGCAGGACCACCTTTTGGAAACCCACCAGCGCAAGTACCAGCAGCGCAAGCACCCGTACCAGCGGCACATGACAAATTCTGTGGCAATCCGCCTGCGGTCTTCGCGGGTGATCGAGAGAAGGCAGAAGAATTCCTTATGCAATGGAGTCTATACGAAGGAATCAACTCAACTCATTCCATCATGCGCAGTCCCTACCAAAAAGCTATGTTATTTCTCACCTACATCCAGGGTACTGCCGTAACCGAATGGGTAGGGTCAATGGTGGCTTGGCTACGAGTCCAAGTCGACGTCAACGGACGAGACCCCCTTGATAACTGGCTGTGGTACAACACCCACTCGTCATTCATGCGACAATACGCAGACACTCTCAAAGAAGAGAAAGCACAAACGGAATTACAAAGGGGCATTCGGATGGAAAGAGGGGATATTGATGCGTACGTGGCAAAATTCGAACAACTGGTCAGATATGCTGGTTACAACATAGATCAACCAATGGTTCTTGATCTATTCGCAAATGGACTGCCAAACAAGTTACAAGAAACCATTTACCTTCATGACAATCCCACAGATTACGAGGATTGGAAACGAGCAGCCATTAAACGCCAAGGGCAATATCTCCATTTAAAGAACAAAATCGATCAGTACAAAATACAACCTCGACCATCACCACCAGCTCAAACCAATTGGAGACAGTTTAGACGCCATCCAGATGCGATGGATACATCTGCCGATCGAGCTAGAGCACGAGGACGGCTTGCCCATGCAGAAGACGCATTGACACAGCCAAGACCATATCTCAACAATTCGCAACCACCTTTCAAACCTCGCGAAGGATTTTTACGAAGGAGGCAACCTCCCGATCTCAGGGAAGTAATTTGCTATAATTGTCAAAAGAAAGGACACCTCAGTCGCAATTGCTCCCAGCCACGTCAAGCACGAAACCCACCTAGACCCTTTAGCAATTCCAGGGGCATGGAAGTGGTGGATGATCGCTCTGAGATGGGAGAAGATCTCCATATCGCTCAAATGGTGGCCGATAATCGCACCACAGAAGAAAGGAAGAATGATTGGTTACGAACTGCGGCCAACGAAACTGAGGAATTTAAAGCCATGGCAATGCAGGAATTGATGGGAAACAAGGATTTTGGGGACGCCTAAACCCGACGGCCTGGGTGAGGGCTCTACGTTGTAATGCTGTATACATAACTCGCTTCCGTTCTATGCGAATTCCAGTATCGATCCGAACCAGCAGCAACAAGGCCGACATAAAAACATTAGTAGACTCTGGAGCAACAGACAACTTCATAAATCCACGATTTGTGAAACGAATGGGGTTGGGTGCGGCTTTATTGCCAAACCCAAAACAATTATTCAATATCGATGATACACTAAACAAAAAGGGATCAATCACCCATTTTGTTGACTTACAAATATTGACAAAAGGAATTATCAGGAAAATGAGATTCCTCCTAGCGGATATCGGAAAAGAAGATCTTCTTCTTGGATATCCATGGCTCAGTACCTTCGAACCAAAGTTCAGTTGGAAGCATGGCACGATTGACGAAGACGTATTACCAATCGTAATCAAATCATGCCATCCAAAAATCAACATCAATGTAGTGGCGCGTTTACTTTCAGATGTCGCGAAAGACAATATTGTCGCAAAATTAGGGGAGCATAGCTCTATCAAAGGAGCTGCCACTGATTTAGCCATAGCCGCAGGACCCAAAGAGAAGATCCAAATACCAGAAGAGTATGACGACTTCAAAAGGGTTTTCAGCGAAGAAGAATCCCACCGATTTCCCCCTACAAGGGAATGGGATCATGCTATCGAACTCAAAACCAATACTCCGGATCACATCAATTGTTCTATATACGAACTCTCCCAATCGGAAGACAAACCGTTACGAGATTTTATTACGGAACAACTCAATAAAGGGTACATTCGACCCTCTAAATCGCAGTACGCCTCTCCGTTCTTTTTCGTCAAAAAGAAGGACGGAAAACTACGCCCGGTGCAGGATTATCGGCGTATCAACGAATTCACAATCCGCAACAATTATCCATTACCGTTGATTCAAACCCTCATCAAGGACCTTAGCGGTGCACACATATACACTAAACTCGACGTACGATGGGGATATAACAATATCCGCATCAAAGCGGGTGATGAACACAAAGCGGCGTTTAAGACGCCATATGGACTTTTCGAACCTACGGTAATGTTCTTCGGATTGACGAATTCTCCCGCCACATTCCAAACCATGATGAATCACATATATCAGGACACGATTGCGAAACACGACGCAAAAGGGACCACTATCCGGGTTTATATGGACGACATCGGTATTGCTACCCGAACGAATATAGTTGACCATGTCAACGCAGTTCGGGATGTGCTCACAGTAGCTGCGAAGTACGACCTGTTTTTCAAACCGGAGAAATGCACTTTCCACTCGACGTCTCTTGATTACCTGGGGGTAATCCTTGAAAAAGGGGTAACACGCATGGACCCTGTAAAAATCGCGGGGATTAAAAATTGGCCAACGCCAACCAAGGTGAAGGACGTACGATCTTTTTTGGGTTTTTGCAATTTTTACCGTCTATTCATACGAGGATTTGCGTCAATTGCCAAACCACTAAACAACCTTACGAAGAAGACAACAGAATGGCAATGGGGTTCAGCGGAACAACACGCATTTGAAGTACTGAAAAGACGGGTTACAAGCGAACCCGTATTGGCACACCCAGTATTGACGGACCAATTTGAATTAGAAGTGGATGCTTCAGGTTTCGCGGTGGGAGCGGTACTACTCCAAAAGAAAACTGACGGCAAAAGACATCCCATAGGCTATTATTCTGCAACCCTCAATACAGCAGAACGAAATTACGACATCTACAACCTTGAACTATTAGCAATAGTCAAAGCGTTACGGCACTGGAGGCCTCTACTAGCGGGATCACCCCATAAAATCAAAGTATTCTCAGACCACATGAACTTGCGGTATTGGAGAGAACCACAAAAGATCAGCCGACGGGTCGCGAGGGAAGTACTCGAATTGTCGGAATATGATCTCGAGATTCACCACATAAGGGGAACTGCAAACGGACGAGCAGACGCATTGTCAAGACGACCCGACTATGATCACGGGGAACAAGACAATGAAAATGTCACGGTGCTACCTGATAAAATATTCATACGAACCAGCAACGCACACCGTACAGGAATGCCTAATCAGTCTTTTGCAACGATCACGGTAGAAGAGATGAGGTCAACCAACCACAAAGACGAGCAAAACGAAGACACTATCAAACCCTGGGTAGATCCACACAAATTGAAAAAGATCAACGGGGTGTGGTATAAAGAAGGCAGAAGAGTAATTACCAAGGGAAGTGAGGAGCGAAAGTCAATTATCGCTGCTCATCACGATACCCCAGTACATGGTCATCCAGGGATCAGCAAAACTGGCAAAATAGTAGAACGATACTATTGGTGGCCAACAATACGACAAGAGGTACTGGCGTATGTTAAAGGTTGCGCGGAATGCCAACGACACAAAATCAACAATCGCCCTATTAGGGCTTCATTACAACCTATATACCCTAAACCGGAAGCTATGCCCTTCGAGACTATCGCTCTCGATTTCATCACTAAACTACCTGTCGCACAGGGTTATGATTCAATCCTTACGGTGACGGACCATGACTGTACCAAGGCATCTGTGTTCATCCCTTGTAACGAGGAGATCGACGCGGAGGAAACAGCAGCACTATATATCAAACATGTGTTCATGCGGTATGGATTACCGAACAAAATCATCAGCGACAGAGACCCCAGATTTGCGTCCAAATTCACAAGGGAATTATGCAAACAACTTGGGATCAAACAGAACATTTCTACGGCATATCACCCTCGTACGGATGGACAATCAGAACGAACCAATCAATGGCTCGAACAATATCTCCGATTTTGGGTAAACGAACGACAGGACAATTGGAATCTTTATCTTCCAATAGCAGAGTTCACACATAACAATTGGCCTAACGAAGCCACGGGACAGTCTCCATTCTTCTTATTGATGGGGCATAATCCTCGTGCTGATTGGAATTCAGCGCCCAGTCCCATGCCGCAAGTGGCGTTGCGCCTTGATCAGTTCAAACAGGCACGGGAACATGCTCAAAAACAAATCATCAAAGCCCAAAAGTCATGGGTATCACATAAAGATACGCCCAAGTTCCAAATAGGGGATCGTGTATGGCTAGAAGGGCGTCACCTGAGGACGCATCAGCCAAGCGCCAAACTGGCGCCCAAACGACATGGACCTTTCCAGATCATCCAGGTGATGTCCCCTGTCAACTATCGATTGGAATTACCCACCAAGTGGAGCATTCATGACGTGTTTCACATCGATCTTCTCACCCCCTATCGGGAGACTTCCTTTCATGGACCAAATTTCCCAAGACCTCCCCCTGAATTAATCGATGGCGAAGAGGAATACGAAATTGAGAAGATTCTAGACCAACGGCAATTCGGCAGAACAAGGCGCAAACAATTCCTTATCAAATGGAAGGGGTATCCAGACTCGGAGTCGCAGTGGGTCAACGCCACTGACGTACATGCCCCTGATGCCTTAGCTGAGTTTAAACGGACTCTGAATTCTACTCCCTCACGTATAAAGACAGGCCATTCACTGGATGAAGCACATCAGTTCTTCCTTCGTCGAACAATGACCACTTCCCCCGCTACTGCCTCCACCACTTCCCAAACCTCTTACCATCTGCCCACTGTTACCCGACCTACCTATGCCGAAGTCGCCGCCGCCTTTCGATGCATCGAACCCGGGGATGTCATCCCCGAAACCCCTGATGTATGCGGACACGACGCTGGAGGATTGGAGGAAGACTCATCGAGCGTGGAGGAGGGAGCTCCTACTCGCGTCGAGATCATCCTTGTTCCACAAACGCTTATCAAGATTCCAAGCAGCTCCGACATCAGTGACATGGTCAGAGTTTGCGGAAGTTGTAAGCAGACCGCCCTGTCATGTCCAGGTCACCCTGACGCCGACGACTCCCACATCCACTACAACTGCGGACAACTCATCTACAACTGCACATGTAACAACGACCCCGTCAAAATCCCTCCGCCGCCAACGCCTCGATATATCAATGTCGACCCCCCTACCAACGTCATCATGGACCCCGCGACGTCCTGGGGTGTTCACATCCATACCACCCTCCAAGCTTCTGAGTCGGGGTCCGACAAAGAAAACCAAGATCCCCGCCAAGTATCGAGATCCCAAGATGAAGGGGTATCACTTGTGTCGAGGAGGACGAGGCGAGGAAGAAGAGCTGGTATGGGAGCATCAAAAGAGAGCCCTTGCTTCCCTGACTACCGAGGAGGCGGAGTTCCAGCTGACCAGCAGCGCGCTCGGGACAAGGCTGACACCCCCGACGGTTTCGAACTAAACATACCTCCCAGATTCATTAACTTCCGTATGACTGAGAATGGTCATATCACAGTCGCCAAGTACATTCACGTGATGCCTGGCAATAACCCGATTGTATACGGGTGTATGAGGAAAGGGGGGGAAATTCAACAAGGTGAAGTACACGCCGCTCCTGATCTCGATGACGTGGATAACGACCGCCATTACACGCATGAACAAATGCGGTATTTGCAACAGGATTTCGGTGATCGCCATGGGGTCGACCTGGCCATGGGGCAGATCCCTGATCGGTCGCTGTGGGCGGAGGTCCTTCGATACCGGGCTATCACTAGCCGGTACTCCGAAATAGCGGAACGCATCACTGCTCTGGAAAATGAGCAGTACGTGGTCGGTAACGAAGTCAGGAAGTGTACGCGTCGGCTGGAGGCGGCCAATGGACTGCAGAGGATTATGGACCAAGAGGTTTCCGTCAATCGAGGTGCGACTATTATTCCTTGGGTTTTCGAACGTGGACGTTCTACCTGAAAAAGGGGTAATGTCACGGTTTGACATCGCGCGGACTACTTATCATCACGCTTACGAGGTCTCGGAGTTCGGGACGCTTACTATACGGTTATGACTACGATAGTAAGCCTCTATTAGTCATGGACACTGACGCGTCGCCGGTACTTGGGTTTGCCGGTGTTTCAGGTATTTGTATTTACTTACGATGACTCATTACTAGTATAGTTGTACTAGGGTTTGGATTCGAAGCTGCGCTTTAAAGCCAGCGAGTAACTGTATATAAACTGTAGTGTCAAGACCAAGGCTCTTCAGCTTGGTCTTCTTGAATCATCACCATCCTCTTCTTCTCGTCTTCTCTTCGCACCTTTCCAATCAATCGATTGAAGCTTATCCTTCGGGATACCCTAGTGTCTATCGAAGCGACCTAGTGGCTGTGCAACTTAGCTAAGTTGCCCGTGATTGTCAAGATTCATCCGTATACTCGAGTATCACATCACAGACCGGTTCAAGTCGAGCCAGCGTTAGGTGATAACGCTACACCTTCTGCTCGGCCGTCGAACACGTCAGAGTCACCGCCAAACAAGACCAAGCCGCCCGAGACCTGGCCGAGGCTCGCAGGCGATTCCCCACTGTTACGCTCAGACCCTACGCCAACCTACAAGCAACGTGAGTGTCTCCATGAACACTGGAAGAATTGCCATGATTACCCAGAAGCGCATACTTGGGAGTCACGTGCAGAAGAAGACATCGAAGAAGAAGAGGCCGTACGAGCACTCGTAGCGGCAGAAGACGACAGTTACCTCGCTTATGATGAAGCGTGCAAAGTCCGTCAGCTCGTGAGTAACTTGATAACTCACGGTAGAACCCCAGAAACTGGCAGGAAGGTCATTACAGGACGGATGAGGGTCACATGACATGGTCATGTAATACACCCCCGGGTCACGGGATCTGACCTAAGCAATAAGTCAGGGGGGCG
Source organism: Lactarius quietus (assembly GCA_015025155.1). NCBI lineage: Eukaryota > Fungi > Basidiomycota > Agaricomycetes > Russulales > Russulaceae > Lactarius > Lactarius quietus. Next base: position 7,885 of record WITN01000216.1, read on the forward strand.
CGATGGATGGAATTGTCCCAGGTCACAGTATGTATCTGACCTAACTCATAACTCAAGGGACGTTGGAAGAAGCCATGGAATTGGCGGAAGACAGTTGTGTCCCGAAGACGACCAACGACAACGGATAGCGATTGCGTGGTGTAAGACCAGCGACCTGAGGCTGCAGATGTCAGCGGGCCGTGGCTGCCGTTGGGACGCACTCCAGCGGGCCGGGTTTGATCCCCTTTCGGGTATGTGTTCAAGATGGATTAGTCCAAGGAGCGCCTGTGTTAGCACCGAGCCATTGCTTATTGATGCATTATTATTGGCTGACTGATGTTTCCCCTTATGCTTACCATTGTGATTACTGATTGCTTAGTGTCGCTTAGTCGCGCACTTACTCATGCTTTGTGATGCTTGGACATTCACTTACTCATTCGCTTACTGATGAGATTAGACATTCGCTTGTTAATGTGTGAGTCGTCCTTTGTGATCTTACTCATACTATATGTCGGCTTCATATCTTGATGGACATTTACTATAAATACTATACAAGTTGCGCTATGGTTCGCTAGCTTAGTTGTCTTGAAATCCACCTGTACTCTTCTCAGGAAGTTCAGACAGTCTTATAGCAGAGTCATTGTTCTTTGTGACTATTTTGTTGCCAACTTAAGCGTTAGGCATTGCCACCTTGGAACAAAACTCAAGCTAGGCGGTATTAGGGAACCGTATTGGTTATTTCGCCCTTTACAAGTCGTTCAAAGTCGTTCCTGAGTTCAGAAGCCGTGCGCTTTGCTCAGAAGTTGAAGCAAGGAAGACCCATCGGATCCAAGTCAGATCAACGTTCAGTGGAAACGTTACACCCACACCCGCGAGCGGAAGAATGGAAGACGATGAGGAGGGAGTACGGCCTATTGAAGGAAGTGATGTCCGCATGGAGGACGGATCAAGTGGTGAAGAGGACGGCAGCGGAGAGGAGGATGAGGATACACCTGCTAACGAGGCGAGTTTCAACCAGTCCGCCACCTCTCTCACTACCACCGTCGTCGGTAGCATCAACCCCTCCACCGCTTCACTCGCAACCACCGCCGTCGACGCCACTGACAGCGAAGACGAGGACAGCAGTGGCGATGAGTCCTACCACACAGCCAGGGTTATTTGCATCCAGTGCGAGAACCCCCCAAACTACTGCCACTGCGCTCCCATACCTGTACCTTTCCAAGTCCGCACCCTTACCAGCGAAGCCCACGATGACGAAGTCCGACCACCTCCAATTGCTGTTGTCTACGGAGCAACGGTGACCCAGGGTTACGAGGCACGCGGGCTCCCACCATATGAAGCCACCCGCGACCCATCGCCCGTCACTACGCGCCGAACGCATGCGACGCGGATCCCTCTCCGTGCCATATCGCCTACCCCAGGAGGGTTCATCCTCAACAACGGGATGAACTGGGTTCTGATGGTCATCGAACACGAGGGGCGAAGGATCCCAGCTAAGTACGTCCGCGTCCGGATGCTCGACAACCCTGAAGTATTTGGGACGATGGGGAAGTATTCCCCCGTCTACCGAGCGGACATCCACGCCGAACCATGCCGAGACATGGGCCCCGCAGCTGAGTATACTTGCGAAGAACCTGGCTATTTCCGCGCTGACTTCCATGGAAAGCGACAGGTAGACGAGGCTCTTGCCCGGTTGGGGGACATCTCCCTCCAAGCCGAGGTAAGGCGCTACCACGCGTCCATGGAAGTCGTAGCCGAGCTCAAGCAGGCCATCAAGAAGTTGGAGGACGAGATCTTCGTCCACATCGACAGGGCCATGCACTCGTCGAGGCAGCTAGGGCGCGCTCATGCCCTCAGTGTCACGGTTTGACATCGCGCGGTTTGGCATCGCGCAGATTACTTATCATCATGTTTACGAGGTCTCGGAGTTCGGGACGCTTACTACTTGGTTATGACTACGATAGTAAGCCGTTATTAGTCATGGACACTTACGCGTCGCCGGTGTTTGGGCTTGCCGGTGTTTCAGGTATTATTAGAATGGACTATTACTCATTACTAGTATAGCGGTACTAGGGTTTGGATTCGAAGCTGCGCTTTAAAGCCAGTCAGTAACTGTATATAAACGATACTGTCAAGACCAAGGCTCTTCAGCTTGGTCTTCTTGAATCATCACCATCGTCTCTTCCTCTTCTCTTCGCGTCCTTCCAATCAGTCGATTGAAGCTTATCCTTTGGGATACCCTAGTGTCTATCGAAGCGACTAGTGGCAGTGCAACTTAGCTAAGTTGCCAGTGACTTGCAAACATTCATCCGTATACTCGAGTATCACGTCACGGACCAGTTCAAGTCGAACCAGCGTTAGGTGATAACGCTACACTCAGGAGGGTGCGCGACGAACACGAGACGGATGTAGGGCTTACTACGGTGACTAGTTGGGTTGTGGAGCGTGGGCGCTCACCCTTGTAAAGGGGGTGATGTCATGATTTGCTGTCGTTGACCTTCGTAAGTGGGATGACGAGTCGCTCCCGAAACTTACTCATGAACATGTTGTGGATTACTGATAGTATTACTGTACGATGACTGATGGTAGTAGTAGTTGTGGCGTTAGTATTAGTGGACGTTACCAAGCATTAGTAGTAGTGACTGTATCGCTGACGAAGGCGTACAGTCAAGATACGATATAAGGAAGCTGTCGACTGATGTGGTCGACAGCTTGACTCTCTTGTACACCTTCAAATCTAGTCGGGTTTTCCTTTTACACCCGCCTCTTGTCATCTCTCTTAGGAAGGCGCTTTCAAGCATCCTTGGAACAAGTCACACCTTCATGTGTTGACACGTAGTGCTAAGTCACGTTACCTCGTCATCACGTGTAGGGCCTAAGTCAGGCCACGCTGTACCAGTCATAACACTCCTCCCTCACCCGGCCCTCACCTTCCCCAACCTCCCTCCGCCCACATGTCCTCCACCCTCTACCCCAGCCTACCCTCACCTTGTGTACCCCCACACTCTCAGCTTACTATGGCCACACCTATTTATTCAATTAGCAGTCATATAATTACATATATAATCACTTGTCATTTAAATAGCCTACGTTAATATAATACTTTTTATTACAAATTTCAGGGGTAAAAAAAGTAAGGAAATTGTTTCTTTCTGCGGAGTTTGAACTTTGTGGCGCGGTCTGGCCAGGCTGCCGCATGAGATCCATGCAATAAGACCCTAACTTTTTCTGAGTGACTTAATTATGAACCCCGCTCTTAGTTTCAGAAGTCTGGCTGTGTATTCGAAATGAGGGGTGACAACTACAGCAAAGTCCATAATTATTGGCGAAAAAAAAATCACGTAGGTAGCGACGTTTGAATTGGTGTTTCAGCCACCCATGCCGGTTTTCTTCCCATCAAAAATAATTGTGAAAGAATTAAAATAGCTCAGGGCATGACAGGTTACAGAGGGATAACCAATTTATAACGTATATCTAGCAATATAACTCTCAACGTGAGAAATTCTATTTGTACCTTACTACGAACTCAGCCCTTAGTCCGCTAGATAAACAGATGTAAACACCCGCCAATAATTGTGGACTTTGCTGTAATATGAAAACTGCTGTAAGCTTCAAGTTTCTCCACATTTGCCATGACAGTAGCCTATTCTGCCGCACATCACTTTATCTTCGTGCCTACCGTGCCGTCTGGCACGTCCACGTTTGCATCCGAGTCGGCGCTCACCGACATCTGCAAGTCGAGGAGGGTTGACCATGAGGCGGTGTACGCCATCAGCTCAGCATTCCCACCCTCATCTCTTGGCAGACTATCGGCGATTTTTCAATAGTTCACTTCTCTCATGTCCCAAATGTCTTCCACAACTACAGCTTCCTCACGCTAGCAAGCAATTTTCGATGCATCATTGAAATCCTACCAAAAACAGACCAAGAAAGACATTCTCGCCCATCCACTTGCCTCTCAATTGCGAGCATGCGACTCCACTAACGCCATCCTTGCTATCCTCCAAGACCGAGTCCGAGAATTTGACGAATCTTCCAGGGAAGATGAGAGATTGACAAAGTGGTTAGGCCCAACTGTGAACGTCATCTTCGCGTTTTCGGCTGCCGTGTCTGGGGGAGTTAGTCTGGTAAGTTTGGATCATGATGTATAACTTGAAGCTTCCTCTCATATATATTTCGTAGGTATTTCCCCCTGCGAGTGTGATCTTTTCAGGTATCGGTATCTTTCTTCTGGTAAGTATAGTAACTATTTCCTTGGCTGTGTCGCTCTGACTTCGAAGATCTTACCTGTAGGCAGCCAAGGATGTCGTGGCAAGCAAAGATATTATCGCAGCGCTCTTAGAACGCGTCGGACTCTTTTTCAAGCGCCTCGAAACCTATACAAAAGCGACGCCGACTGCGGCGATGACGAATGTAATCACGGAGATAATGGTGGAGGTGCTAAAGATCTTTGGGATTGCGACGAAGGAGTTAAGGCGGGGGTCAGCAAGTGAGCATCCGATTGGCTGTCTATTACTCTATATTCAACCAAGTTCAGAAAAGTTTCTGAGGAAATTGACTGGGATGACTGATCTGGAGGATGCCTTCAAGAAACTAGACAGATTGACGCAAGAGGAGGCCCGGATGGCACTCGCGGAAGTCTTGAAGCTCACACACAACATCCACGATGGCGTAGACGAAATCAAATGTTCGTGATCTCCCAACTCAGCCCTTGCTTTCTGCGCGTGCTTACGTTGGTTCTTTCCCCAGGGAACCAGTTGAGGCAGCTCCTACGAACCTGGCTCTCTCCAGCCGATCCGTCGACAAATCACAACATTGCACGAAAGGCACAACATAAGGGAACGGCGGTGTGGTTCTTCAAAGACAGTATCTTCATCGAATGGAAGGCGAATGGCTCTCTTTTGTGGATCCACGGGAAACGTACGTTTTAGTCTGCTTTTTCCAGCATGCGCTTTCTGATAACTCTGGCTATCATAGCGGGCTCCAGGAAGAGGGTTATCTGGTTATTATCCCTTACCTCCTTCCTGTCGGAACTTATTCTCATTTCTCCCTAGTCCTCCGTCGTTCGAGTCATCATGGCTGTATGCGAAACTGGATCAGCAATCATGGCCTACTTTTACTTCGACTTCAGGGATCTCAACAAGCAAACCTGTCACCATCTGCTTCTTTCCCTCGTAACCCAACTTTCTACTCGCTCTGGTCCTTACTGCGACATTCTCTACCGCGTTTACAGGACACATGATAACGGGACTCGACAGCCGAGTGACGACACTTTGAAGGAATGCCTGAAGGAGATGCTAAGGCTGCCGGAACAAGTGCCAGTTTTCATTGTGCTGGACGCGCTCGATGAATGTCCAGACTCTTCTGGGATTCCGTCGCCTCGTGACGAGGTCCTTCAACTTGTGAAGGAACTCATCGACCTTCACCTGCGAGATCTTCACATTTGCGCGACTAGCCGCCCGGAGGTCGACGTACGAGCTGTCCTCGAGCCTCTGGCATTTCATTCCGTTTCCCTTCATAACGAAAGTGGACAAAAGACCGACATTGCCGACTACGTTAGAAGCGTCGTCAACTTGTCTCCGAGGGTTGCAATAAGGAGATGGAGAGAAGACGACAAGCAACTGGTAATTGAGACGTTGACAGAACGAGCTGATGGGATGTAAGCGCATCGAGCTATTTTATGCCATCAGCAGTTTCTCACGTCGTACAGGTTTAGATGGGTATTCTGCCAGTTGGATGTGCTGCAACATTGCTTCCCACCGAACCTCCGACATTTTCTTAACGAATTGCCCGAGAGCCTAGACGAAACCTACGAACGGATATTGAAGGGCATCACTAAAGCTCAACGGGGAAACGCACATCGCCTGTTGCAGTGTCTTTCTGTAGCTGTCCGGCCCCTTCGGGTCGAGGAGCTCGCGGAACTACTGGCGTTTGATTTTCAGGCGTCGAGCTCGGGAGGAATTCCTACATTGAAGGAGGACTGGCGATGGGATAATCAAGAGGAGGCTGTACTCTCAACCTGTTCCAGTTTGATTTCCATCGTTCCCAACGGCAACTCACGGATTGTGCAATTCTCGCATTTTTCGGTGAAAGAATACCTCACGTCACCTCGCCTCGCACGGTCATCATATCAGGATGTTTCGCGGTTTTATGTCGACCTTGACCCAGCACATACGATTATGGCACAAGCATGCCTAGCGACACTTCTTCAGCTGGATGAAAAGCCGGGATATAGCGATACCAAGAAATTTCCTCTGGTTAAATACGCTGCTGAACACTGGGTAGACCATACACAATTCGAGATGGAGTCGTCATGCGTACTAGATGGGATGAGTGATCTATTTGACAGTTCCAAGCAGCATTTCGCGGCTTGGCTCCGGGTACACGACATAGACGACCGCTGGTTATATTTCTCGCCTGAGTCGCCACCTAGTGTTGGTTCCCCACTTTACTATGCTGCATTCTGTGGGTTCTATGAGCTGGCAGAACGTCTGATTACAAAGCATCCCGAACAAGTAAATGCAGTTGGTGGTCGCATCCTTTCACCACTTCTGGCCGCATTGTCCAGGGGGCACTACCACGTTGCGGATTTACTCTACAGACATGGCGCGGCCGTAGATGTTCAATACACTGACAAGGATACTCCACTACACGTGTCATCGACGTCTGGGAAGGTGGATATCATGCGGTGGCTACTCGCTCACGACGCAGATGCAAGTGCTTGTAACTCTTGTGCGCGCTGGACACCGTTGCACAATGCAGCATTCTATATGCATCTCGACGCTGTCCAGGTTCTACTCGAATACAACGCAGACGTCAACTCGCGGAATTCATTAGGCGGGACTCCATTGTACGTGATGTTGACTGACGTCTCTCCCGTGGAGGGAAAGATAGTCGAGTCTAAGTCGACATCGTGCGGCGACTACTGGAGTTCGGAGCCGACCCAAATATACCTTACCACTATGACTCGACTGCGTTACATCTAGCCTCGTCCCGAGGGTGGCTCGAGAGCGCCCGACTACTACTCAGTTACGGAGCAATGGTAGATGTGGAGGATGCGGAGGGCAGCACCCCATTACATGTCGCCGCTTACAAAGGAGACGATGAAATGACGAAACTGCTGTTGGAACATGTTGCTGTACCTCAGCCTTAGCGCATTTACGCTCACCTCTCAGTTACCTACCTACGCATTGCAAATCTTTTTTTACCGTGATACCAGAAGTCTTTGTATAGTAACTAGCAGTCGCTACCGAGTTTATGAGCGTCTCAAAGGATACGTGCACCATACATCGCTATCCCGTAAGCCACTCTTTGAAGCCAGCGTTCGACCGAAAGCGGATCACGAATCCTGAACTCGATCCTGCCTATACATGCGGCGCGCACGTGTAACACACACCCTGCGGGAGCGTCTCGTCCCCGGTGACTTGCAGAAGGCACTCCTCACCCAAGATATCAAACAGTGGTGCCCCGTACGGGGTTGGGAAGCGAGACTCGCGATCGCAGACGATGACGGTGTTCCGGAACGCAGATGGATGTGGATTGTCGGAGAGGCTGAGGCCCGTGCGAAGGAATTGGGAACACCTCTACGGAGTTGAGAATCGTGGGGATTGCGTGCGCGTTCCCCAACAGCAGACTCAGGATGGACGGCGTGTTCCGAAGTGTCTAACTTACCCTTCGAAACGGAGACCGCGAGGAGCGCTGGGGCCCCGGCGGAGAAAACAAATGACGTGCAATGACTCGGAATGCCCTAGCGATCCATGATGATATGCGACCCATGCAGAATATGCCATATGATTTCAGAAGACCGACGTGACGAGGATGTCGAGTTTCTCCATAAGGAACATGTTTGACAATATCACGCAGACCCCCGAGTCCGAGTCAGGACGTCGATATAAACATGTGGTGCTCCTTGAAATTGCAACCTCATATAATGTATGGATCTGCTCTTGGTGAGTTGGTCATAAACCTGTGTTCCATAATTCTGTAGTTTTAGTATCATCCCGAACGAATCAGGTGGAAGCACGACCGTCACAGCCCACTATGCCGCCGAGCGCGTGTATGGGATTGAAGAAGGGCAAAAGGATCTCAGGCTCGAGGTCGGGGTGTTCAGGACCATTCTGGTCACGGTGGGAAGACTTAAGATAGCGAAGAAATGGCATGAGCATTTTTTGAATGTATTTTCAAGTTGTCTGTACACTAAGAGCATAGGATAGAAATGTTGAAACATAATAAGTACATACGTATCTTATCTATAGCAGTTACGACATTACAGTAGTATCGTACATATGATTACCATATTAGGGTACTCCGTTACGCACAAAAGTGGGCGCAACTCCAATATGGAGGGCGCAAGTCTTATCAGTATCACACGTGGTGATATTGAAGACTTCTGAGGTGTTTCACATCAGGCGTCACTGAAAACGCGATATTGTGGACACCTTTACTCATCACTTTTACGCAAACGGACATGGGTGGACCATAGGGACCGGTTTTCCTATAAATGAGGGGAGTAGAGCCCCTCTAAGAATACAAGTCGTTCACTCTACGCACACTTGAGCACTCCTCTCTACAAACCACTCTATCAGTCTCTATACCTTCACAAGGTGAGACTCCATGACACTGTTTGCTGCGCTAGTTGCTGCACAACAGGTTATGGGCCCTGCTACATGGGTACCATTGCGTTCATTGCGAACGACGATGATTGTCGAGCTGTTTAACTACAGTAGCTGTTGTCGACAACACCATCGAGCTTACCTTTGGCAACCTGGCATTGTGTCCCTTGAAGGGCGCAATAAGACCCCATCGTGAGGAACCGACCAGTTCTCGGAGGAGAATGTCACGGACCCCTGGGGCAGCTTCTACCTCGCTAGTACGAGGAAGACAGCTAATGCCAAGGCTCTCTTTTTACTCATACCAGTATTGTGAATAGCATGCTGATGTTTCACAAGCCTTCACAGATACTATGTCGTCCCAACTTAACACCTTCGTCCCCGTTTTTAACGGTCAGGACTACGGCAGCTGGGCGCGTGCGATGAAAGCCTTTCTAATGGCGCAAGGGCTCTGGGGTTACGTTGATGGTACAAATTTGGAACCATCTCACCCCGTTGAACCCACTGCTCCAAAGCCTCTTTCTGACAAAGCTTCTGAGAAAGAAGCTGACGTCTTTAAAGCTCAGACAGAAATTTACAAAGAGGACAAGGAAAAGTATGACGATCTGATGGAAACTTACCCTGACAACTTGAAAAAGTGGCAGGATAAGAATGCCATGGCTGTTGGCAACATCACTCTCCGTCTTACTTCATCCATCCAACAACTCTTTGCATCTGTTTCTGATGCTGACGACTTATGGGGCAATATCAAAGATCATTACTCTCTTCCTACTGTCCCATCCATCTACAAAGACTTTAAAGAGGTCATCAGTATCCGGTTCAATCCGAACCAGCATCCTGGCCCGGTCCTTGATAAGATGATTGCTACTTTAGGTCGTCTTGGAGAAGTCAATTTTGGCTTTGGCGTTAGTACGCGCAATATGGGGCTTGACCCACTCCTGCAGGCTATGATAGTCATGGCCAACTTTCCGTCCAAATGGGAACACCTTGTTCCTATTATTCTTTCCGGTACTCGTCTTGATAAGCTATCGATCATGGATGTTCGCACAACCGTGATCAATCACTTCGAGACGGAAGAAAACAAGGGACGGGTCAAGAGCGGGCAATCTGCCCAGAAGATCTCTGCCGTGAAGCGCAAGCGCGAAAACCCTCGCTTTACCAAGCAGGGTGCTCAGCAGCAGCCTTCATCATCCACCACACCCTCTACTAACCAGCAGCGGTCTAACAACCAGCGCGGTACTAGAGGTGCAGGACGCGGCAAGTTCGTCAAGGGCAAGGGTCGTGGTCAACCTCAAGGCCACTCCCACATCGCATCCGTCGCCTCACTCCCATCTCCTACTTCATCCACTATTGCTCAGATTGGGCATTCTTCTATCACCACCCGCACCGTCTCTAAGTCCCCTCCTACTACTAGGACTCCGGGCATCTACCCCTCCGTAAACAACGCACTTACGCTCGCTGAGCGTTTGGAAGTCCCAGCGACTATCCAAACGACAAAGACGCTTGAGCAGCGCTTCTCTGATTTCGATCGAGAAGTCCGCACACGTTCCAATTGGAACCACGACGAGGAGTATGACTCCGAAGTCGATATCGACATGTCGCAGCCGGGTCCTTCTAATTATATGAAGGACTTTGAGCGCACATCTACCTACGGTGAGTCAGAATTGGCCTCCGTCTTCGATGATATGTCATTGGACTCACGAGACTCTGATAAAGAGAATCGTGCTCCGACTCCCGAGACAGGGGAGTATGAACTTCATGAAGTAGGGTATGTCGATCATCCCAATCTCCCTCCTTTGGAAGTTGCTGTTGCGACTGGCAAGACCTACCATCTTTATACTAAAGATGAGTATGGTAACTGCACGCATACACAAACTCTCAGAGCTCGCAGTTCTGCTGAGCTGATAGACATTGTCTACAGACAGCATCAGGACTTTGTGCGGAGACAAGGAGAAGCCATGATGCGTGGAGAGGTACTGGAGCCTACGACTCCAGAAATGCGGATCATAGACCAATTATATGGGTCTCGTGATGTGACCCCTGCAGGGTCTCGTGCACCAACGCCTGAGCCTGATTTATCGGCTTGGGACCCGATGATGAATAATGAGGACACCGTTTCCCTTGATTGGGGAACAGATGAAGAAAGGTATGCCTTTCTCACACAGCACTTATACAATGCTGACAATCAGACAGCCTTGGACCTCTTACTAAAAAGTATAAGGATACCAAGTTGTAAAAATAAAAATATACCGTCTGTAATGTCTCCATTGTACAGTATGAATATCGGCGCGCTTGATGTTTTGAAATGCGAGCACGGTCAATATTTCACACAGTGTGCTAAGTGTCGGGAAAAAATAAGCTCCATGTGGCTATTAGACTCAGGAGCTTCGGCACACTTCACTAATAATATTAGTGACTTCATTGAGTATGAGTCAGCAGAAGAATCTGACCGGATACCGGTTAGAACTGCGTCTAATACTATCTATGTAGAAGGATCTGGAACAGTGCTTCTTAAGCACTATATTAATGACGCTTTAGTAACTACTAGAGTTCATCCAGTTCTTTACATACCTAAAATGACAACGCGGTTGCTTTCTATGGGAGCATTCTTACAACAAGGTATGCGTGTAATGGGCAACGCGCAACATATTACCTTGTACCATAAAGTACAATCGTTTGTCCAATGTAAACCCATTTTAAATGGACATCCATTATATTGGCTAGATGCGCAATCTATTGAAGTAGAAGCACAGTCGGCAGAAATGCCACTGATCTACAAAGTAGATTACGATCTTATGCATCGTCGCCTCGGACACCCATCCAAAGAGGTTCTAAGACATGCTAAAGATTATACAAAGGGTTTTCCCGATGGAATTACAATTCCTACAACTGATGGTATTTGTCCAGGATGTGCGCAAGGCAAAATGCCTGCAGCATCTCATCCACCATCTGATACTAGGGCAAAAGCTCCCTTTAGTCGGGTTCATTCTGACCTAAAAAGCTTCCCTATACCGTCATATCATAAATATAAGTATTTTATCGTCTTCTTAGACGATTATACTTCATATGCATGGGTATCACTCTTACGCGACAAAGCTTCAGCAATTGGCGCGCTTAAACAATGGTTAGCGTTAATTAAAAATCAATTTAACATTACCATAAAAGAGTGGATGTCCGATGCCGGCGGTGAATATAAATCAGATGTGTTCCTTAAAACTTTAAAGGATGATGGCATTACAGTGCTACAAAGCGTACCTCACACGCCACAGCAAAATGGGCGTGCTGAGCGCTTTATGCGCACTATAATGGACAAAGCACAGTCAATGCGACTTGATGCTTGTATACCACAGTCTTGGTGGGAATTTGCAGTATTACATGCTGTACATTGTTATAATAGAATACCTATGAGTCGCCTTAAATGGCAAACACCATATTTTCTATTAAACGATGAAATTCCAGACATTTCACATCTCAGAGTGTTTGGATGCGGTGCTTATGTTCACATCCCAGAAGCTCGGCATATAAACAAATTATCCCCCAAAAGCGAGCTTATGATCTACTTAGGTAGACCTTCTGGAATGAAAGGCGATGCCTTTATGCGTCATCATAATACCGTATTCTATTCAGACAAAGCTCTGTTTGATGAAATGCTATTTCCTAATTGTACTACTGGACCAAAAGACGGTAGAACAAGGGGAACAACCCAGTTGAATAAACCACCATCTAATCAACCACCCATTGATGCGTCTGAAGACACCACTCCTGGTGATCTTGACTCACCACTTCCCAAGCTTCTTAAAGGGAGACGCGCTCGACAACCCGATGGGGTTGATCAGGTTCCAGATGAACCTGAGGCTGCTGTTCAGCCTGACGAGCCGCAAGCTCCGCCTCACGTACCAGATCCTGTACCTCCTCCATTTGAACCGAGGAGATCTGGACGTTTGAGGAAAACAACTACTCTTCCTGAAAATGTCTATGGAGATAAACCTCCTAGTAAAACACTAGCAGACATTGAGCGAAGTCGTACTTGGCGAAAACTGGTAACAAACCAGCCGGGTAGCTCTCGGCAGCGTTTACGCCAAGATCAGCCGATTCCAGGAGGAATTCCTGAGCAAATCGAGCCTGATCCTCCAAGTACAAAGAGTGACTCTTCGCATGATTCAGAGGATGAAGTAGATCAGCAGTTGCTGACCCGCCTTGCTCAGGAAGGGGGAGTCAAATTCCTGGATCTATTGCTTGCCAAAGCAATTTCACCGCTAGATCTGGAATCACCTGATACCTCCAATATACGTGAATGGACCTTTAGGGACATTCTTAAAATGCCAAGTGATATACAGGAGGAGTGGCGCAAAGCGTGTCGTGAAGAGTTAGAGTCTCTTCGCAAACGCAAAGTCTTTGAACTCGTTGACCCGCCGAAAGGCAGAAAGGTCATCAGAAATCGATGGGTATTTGACTTAAAGTCAGACGGCCGGAAGAAAGCTAGGCTTGTAGCCAAAGGCTTTTCTCAGGTTGAAGGCATTGATTATGACGAAATATTCTCACCCGTGGTACGGTTTGAGACTGTTCGGATGATGTTAGCGCTTGCAGCGTTAAAAGATTGGCACATCTCCGGATTAGACGTCAAAACAGCCTTCCTATATGGTGAACTCGATGAGGAACTATATATGGAACAACCTGAAGGGTTTAAAAACCCTCGCCAGAAAAATAAAGTGATGCGTTTAAAGCGTGCCATATATGGACTAAAACAAGCTGCTTTAGCATGGTGGAAAGCGCTTGATAAATCCATGGCCACGATAGGATGCACACGCTTGCTATCAGACTCAGGTTTATTTGTTAACGCAGATAAGACCATTGTAGTGATAGTATATGTCGATGATGTTCTATTCCTTGGAAAGAACAAGTCTGACATTAGTTCCCTAAAGGAACGCTTTATGAAAATCTGGGAATGTCGTGACCTTGGTGATACCCAAGAGTTTTTACGCATGCACATAATTAAATCCAAGGGTCGAATCCTTGTTGATCAAGTAGATTATCTACATAAAGTGCTGCAGCGTTTTAAACTCACAAACGCAAAAGTGGTTCCCACACCGCTACCTGAAGGGTATCAACCAGTACCCAATAAAGGTTCACCAGACCCAGAAATTCGCGCGTCATTCCAACAAGTAATAGGATCACTCCTATATATCATGATTGGAACTCGACCAGACATTGCCTATGCAGTGACTAAACTCGCGCAATACGCTGCAAACCCCACACAAGACCATTTAAATAGGGCACTATATATTTGCCGCTATCTAATTGGTACTTCTAGTTACGCTTTAGTCTATGATGGCAAAAGCGATGGGGGTTTACTAGCATATGCGGACTCTGATTGGGCTTCTGACCCAACAACGAGAAAGTCTACTACGGGCTACTTAGTTAAATTAGCTAATGGAGTATTCTGTTGGAATTCTAGAGCGCAGAAATCAATTGCGCTGTCTTCCACAGAAGCAGAATACATGTCTATCTCAGATACGAGTAGACAGTTGGTCTGGATTCGATCTCTCTTTGAAGAGATTGGAATATCCTTAGAACCAATTCCATTATGCGGAGATAATCAAGGCTCCATATTCCTTGCTTCTAATCCTGTACAGGAAAAGCGAATAAAACATATAGACCTACGCTACCACTACATTCGCGAGGTCATTCGCTTAAAGAAGATTGAACTATTGTTCATTGAAGGAGCTGAGAACCCCGCCGATTTATTTACTAAGAATCTGGGACGCATAAAGTTTCTTAAATTTAGGGAACAACTAGGATTGAGTTTTACTCATCCTAGACAGAGAACGAAATCGTCGCATAGATCTCGGAAGAGTCTTATATTCAGATGGCATACCTATGCATCCGAGTCAGACCCGATAATCTTAGAAGATGTGTCGAGTAATGCCTTTGCGTGGCACACTCGCAAAGAAGTGGAAAAGATCGAGCTTTACCAAAAGTTCAGTCTTAGTCCCAATCTTCTTCACGCGACTCTTTCTCTCTCAACACCGATGACATGATAAAGGAATACAACCTACGAATAATACGCGAATGATTCTTTGATTGCTGTCATCAATAATCTCTACTGTACTATATTACTTTGCTCAGTACATACACAGTATACTTAGCAAGGGGGAGTGTTGAAACGTAATAAGTACATACGTATCTTATCTATAGCAGTTACGACATTACAGTAGTATCGTACATATGATTACCATATTAGGGTACTCCGTTACGCACAAAAGTGGGCGCAACTCCAATATGGAGGGCGCAAGTCTTATCAGTATCACACGTGGTGATATTGAAGACTTCTGAGGTGTTTCACATCAGGCGTCACTGAAAACGCGATATTGTGGACACCTTTACTCATCACTTTTACGCAAACGGACATGGGTGGACCATAGGGACCGGTTTTCCTATAAATGAGGGGAGTAGAGCCCCTCTAAGAATACAAGTCGTTCACTCTACGCACACTTGAGCACTCCTCTCTACAAACCACTCTATCAGTCTCTATACCTTCACAAGGTGAGACTCCATGACACTGTTTGCTGCGCTAGTTGCTGCGCAACAAGAAACGTGAGAGAGGTTCGACTAGAACCGCCATGCTAGTAGCACCTGGCACTGCACCAGTGGTGGAGCGCTAGTGAGCACGTGCTTAGTTCATGCATCGTGCAAAAACTACTATCGTCGGACTCGTTGATCGTGGTGCCGAGTTCCAACTTGAATAAGCATAACCTGAGGACCTTCTGGTGGTGTAAACCATTTGTGAACCCCTTCCTGATTTTGAGACCTTGTACTTATCGGATTTCGTGTGCCACTTTAGGGAACTAGGGCGTCTATCGGCGATCAGCGCTCGCCGACTCATTTTTTCTTGATTGTATTTTTCTTGATTGGGAGGCGTGGCTGTGAGGCTGTGTACGCACTGCGCCTCATGTTCACAACCCTCATTCCTGCTCTAACATACAACGCTATCGCACTCCCCATAACCCCCCCCCCCCCCATCCAGTCATGTCCCAGTCACAGACCACAGCTACAGCTTCGAGCTCACGTTTCGAAGCTATCTTCCGTGCTGCGTTGAAATCCTACGAGAAGCAGACCAAGAAAAACCTTATCGTGCACCCACTTGCCTCCCAGTTGCAATCGTGCAATATGACTGGCGATATCCTTGCTATCCTTCAAGATCAAGTTCGGAAATTTGACAAATCTAGCAACGGCGATGAGAGATTGACAAAGTGGCTGACACCAACTGTGAACGTACTCAGCGCGTTCTCTGCCGCCATCGCTGGGGGAGCCAGTCTGGTAAGTCGGAAGCCGGGTCGAGATGTAAGCTCGGAAGTTTCTTCTGAATTTTTTTGTAGGTATTTTCTCCTGCAAATGTGGTCTTCACAGGCATCGGCGTCTTGGTTCTCGCAAGTATCCTATTCATTTCCTTTGGCAGATTTTTCTCACGTTTGACGTCTTCTAGGCTGCCAATGATGTCGCGGCGAGTAAAGACGTTCTCGCAGAGCTCTTCGAACGCATCGGATTCTTTTTCACACGACTCGAAACATATATAGAGGTGACACCAACAACCGCAATGACAGACATAATCACCCAGATAATGGTGGAAGTTCTTAAAATCTTCGGCATCGCGACGAAAGAGTTGAGACGCGGATCAACAAGTGAGTTTCAGATTGTTTGTCTATGAATCATTACTGAACTACCGCATAGAAAAGTTCCTAAGGAAATTGGCCGGAATGACTGATCTGGAGGATGCTCTCAAGAAGCTGGACAGATTGACGCAAGAGGAGGCACGGATGGCGCTCGCAGAGATTCTGAAGATCACGCACAATGTCCGCGACGGGGTGAAATTAGTTGACAGTAAAGTGGTGGATATGGGCGTCAAGTTGCAGGAAGTCATTGATGGTGCGCATGACCTCAGTCAATCACCGATACCTTCTAACTTGTATGCTTTCAGATGGCAAGCAGGCGAGAGGAGAGGCGAAGGAATCAAAGTTGATTATTCAGCAGACGGTAAACGGTGTAGACGAAATCAAGTGTTCGTGACTTCCTACTATCCTAGCCGTTTCTCGCTGCTCGCGCTTAGACTTACTCATAGGGAACCAGCTGAAACAGCTTCTACGAACCTGGCTTTCTCCCGCTGATCCATCCACAAATCAAAACATTGCGCGGAATGCTCAACACGATGGAACAGCCATGTGGCTCTTCCAAGGCAAGATTATCATTGAATGGAAGTCTACTGGCTCACTCTTGTGGATCTACGGAAAACGTGCGTGTCCTGTCATCTTTCGGGCGAGTGCCTTCTGAGTGACTCCGATTATCGTAGCGGGCTCTGGGAAAAGTGTCATCTGGTTTGTTGTTCGTCGGCTTCTTCCTGTCGTAACTTATTAGTCGCTAGTTCCTCCGTCATCCAAGACATTATGGCTGTATGCGAAACTGGATCCGCCATCATGGCCTACTTCTACTTCGATTTCAGGGATCTCAACAAGCAAAGCTGTCACGACCTCCTGCACTCTCTCGTATTTCAGCTTTCTACTCAGTCGAGTCCTTGCTGTGACATTCTCCACCGCATTTACAAGACACACAAAGATGGCACTCAACAGCCGAGTGACGGCACTTTGAAGGAATGTCTCACAGAGATGTTGAAACTGCCGGCTCACGGTCCGACTTTCATTATCCTGGATGCGATCGATGAGTGTCCAGACTCTCCTGGGTTTCCCCCTCCCCGTTCTGAGGTCCTCCAACTCGTGAAGGAACTCGTCGACCTTCGCCTGCGTGGGCTTTCCATTTTTGCGACCAGCCGACCGGAGGTCGACATCTGAGCTGTCTTCGAGCCTCTCGCGTCTCGTTCGGTCTCCCTACATGACGAAAGTGGACAAAAAGAGGACATTGCGGACTACGTTAGAAACGTCGTCAACTCGTCCCCAAGTACAGCGATGAGGAGATGGAGAGCAGAAGATAAAAAATTGGTAATCGAGACGCTAACAGAAAGAGCGGATGGAATGTAAGGGTGCCAAGTTATTCTATGCTAAAAAAAGACATTTTTTACGTTGTCATACAGGTTCAGATGGGTATTCTGCCAGTTGGAGACGCTGCAATATTGCTTCCCACCCAATATTCGTCAATTCCTTAACGAATTGCCCGAGTCCCTGGACGAAACATACGACCGGATACTGAAGGGCATCAATAAGGCACAAAAGAATAATGCGCATCGTCTATTACAATGCCTTACTGTCGCCTCCCGGCCTCTTCGCGTCGAGGAGCTTGCGGAACTGCTGGCATTCGACTTTCAGGGGACAAGTTCAGGACGGATTCCTACATTGCGGGAGGATTGGCGGTGGGATGATGAAGAGGATGTTGAAGTGCCATGCTATGGTGCGCGTGACGCCACAACGTCGCAGTGTCGGCCATGCCGCATGTGCGAGTGAGCGCACGACGCAGCACGATCGTGTGGTTACGGACAATGTATATACCAGTAGTTAGTTACTACGATACGAGTTGTGATCAGGGACAATCACTGTAACACATTGTTTGATTTATTTCCCTCGGAGTGCGGGTGTCCGCACATCCCTTTTCACATGTATTTACAACTCCTCTTCTGTGTATTTAACCACGCTCCTGTACGCTCTGGCACCCCAGCAACTTACGCTGTGTGCCAGGCAAGTAGTTTACTTACTCTCTCAATATAAGCAACTTACGCTGTGTGCCAGACCGCCCAACCAGCTGCAAGTTTATCAGAGGAGGCCGTACTCTCAACCTGTTCTAGTTTGATCACTATCGTCCCGGGCGATGGTTCACCGGTCGTACAATTCTCACACTTTTCGGTAAAAGAATACCTCACGTCACCTCGTCTCGCGCAGTCACCACATCGGGATGTTTCGCGGTTTCATATCGACCTTGAGCCCGCACACACTATCATGGCCCAAGCATGTCTAGCCACACTGCTCCGGCTGGACGAACACTCAGGAAAGAGTGACACTGACGGGTTTCCTCTGGCGAAATATGCTGCTAAACACTGGGTGGACCACGCACAATTTGACGAGGTATCATCTCGCATACAGGATGGGATGGATGATATTTTTGACAGCTCCAAACCACATTTCTCAGCGTGGCTCCGGGTGCATGACATAGACGAAATCTGGTCCTTTTTCCATCCGCCGGATGGTGCCGGCGCTGGTTCCCCGCTTTACTATGCCGCCCTCTGTGGGTTCTCGAACTTGACAGAACGTCTAATCACGAAGCATCCCGAACAAGTGAATGCACCTGGTGGACGCATTCTTGCCCCGCTTCTGGCAGCTTTGTCCAAGGACACATCCATGTTGCTGATTTACTCTACAGGCATGGCGCAGTTGTGGGTGGTGCTTACAAGAATACTCCGCTTCACGTGGTGTCGGCATCCGGGCAGATTGATATCATTCGGTGGCTACTCGATCACGGCGCAGATCCAAATGCCTGTGACTATCACCGCTGGACACCGCTACACAATGCAACATACGAAATACATCCGGATGCTATCCAGGTCCTACTCAAATTCAACACAGACGTCAACTCGCAGAATGTCGACGGCGAGACTCCGTTGTTCTTGGCCGTAACCTGCGTCCCGCACTCTGAGGGAAAGGCAGTCGACATTGTGCGGCGACTACTGGAGCATGGAGCCGACCCAAATATACCCGACTGCAATCAGTCAACTGCGTTACATAAAGCCTCATCCAGTAGGTCGCTCGAGGTCGCTCGACTGCTCTCAGTTACGGAGCGAAGGTGGACGAGAAGGATGGGAGGGAAGGACACCATTCCAAGTGGCTGCGTCCCAAGGACACCAAGAAATGACGGACCTTCTGTTAGCGCATGGTGCTGCGCCTCAGACGTAGTATATGCGTTCATGCTTCAGTTACTTACACGTAGAATCTGTCGTTGTAAAACCAGAAGTCTTTATAGATGCTTACAGTAACCGAACCGTAACTTGAAGTTGTCCCTATCTCACGCGTGACCATCCATCGAAGGTGGCATTCCAAGCTGGCGTTTTACCGAACGCGGACATGCGCGATTCCAAACGGATTATGTTTCATACAACTCAGGGCCAGCCGTGTTTACTTGGCCGAAATCATGTATTACTGTCATAGTGATGGAGACACTGTGGTTCCCCGGTAAAACGCAGGAAAGGACACGCTATGGAATCAAAACATAAGGCAGTATGATGGGGGAAAAGCTCCGGATCGGCGCGTGGGCAAGCAAGCGCCTCATTTCAGCTTCACGAGCAACTTTGTGACGGCAGCCCTACCAACGCTGCGCTCGCAATCCTTGAGCGACAGCGCAGCCGTCATGGCACCTCGAGGCAGATGCTCGGTGCATCTCGACAGCCTTCTGTACCCGCAGGCGGCGTACACCACGTTATCCACTGTGCAAGCACCTCGTCCACGATGTTTTGGCAGGAAACGCTCTTCGCCCGCGTTTTCGAATGACGGTGCATCACATGACGCTGGGTTCGGCACCTTTGCAGTTGCGAATTCCGACGGCGTTACAGATCGCAGGTGGATGCGAGCGGCGTGCGAGGGAATCGTCATCGCCTCGATGAGGTCAAGAATGGCGTGGATTGCACTCACATTTATTGAAGCGTGCTAAGTAGCGATGGGATTTTCCGGAGAATATTGATACCCTCCGATGTGGAGATGTGCGAGCAGCGCAAGCGACTGGGGGCGTCACGGACGGAGAAAAGAATAACGCACGTGCCGCCAGTTCACTCGCACGAACACACCCCTGCGCTCGTGCCTCGCTCCGGCTTAGACCGGGCACACTTTGAGACCCGATTCCATCTGTGCGTTTAAAGTATTTGCGCGTCTATTGTTATGGGCGCTCTGATATCTCACCTGGCCATGACACGGCGTAAACCCTCTGCCCGGCGTTGACAATCCTCATTCCCCCACACCATCAGTCGTCCTCCGCTTAACTCGAGCAGCTCCTCCCGGGCCACCATCTTCAACTCTTGTCATGTCTCATACATCAACAACAGCCGCTGATTCCTCAGGATCACGCTTCCAAGCTATCTTCCAAGCTGCCCTGCAATCCTACCAAAAACGGACCAAAAAAGACCTCCTCGTTCATCCGCTTGCCTCCAAGTTGCAATCCTGCGACTCGACTACCGCCATTATTGCTATCCTTCAAGATCAAGTTCGCGAATTCGACAAATCTCACAGTGGCGATGAGAGATTGACCAAGTGGTTGGGCCCAACTGTGGTCATCAACGCATTTTCCGCCACCGTCTCTGGCGGCGTCAGTATTGTGAGTATCGATACGTGAGCGAAAGTCGGCTTTTAAGCATCCTCTGATGTATAATTTGTAGGTATTTTCGCCTGCGAGCGTGATCTTTACAGGAATTGGTGTCTTCCTTTCGGCGAGTATCTTATCAGTTCATTTTCGGATCTTTCTCACATTCGAGGTCTTATAGGTGGCCCAGAGTGTTGCAGCTAGCAAAGATGTTCTTGCAGAGCTCGTCGATCGCATCGGATGTTTCTTTGCACGACTCGAAACGTATACCGAAGTGGCACCGACTACGGGGATGACGGACATAATCACGCAAATAATGGTAGAAGTGCTTAAGATCTTCGGGATTGCGACAAGGAGCTAAAGCGAGGGTCAGCAAGTGAGTTGCTGATTAGACGTCCATGACTCATCGCTGAACCACCCGTAGAGAAATTCCTGAGGAAATTGGCCGGAATATCCGATCTGGAGGATGCGCTAAAGAAGTTGGACAGATTGACACAAGAGGAGGCTCGTATGGCTCTTGCGGAGGTTCGGAGGATCACACACATCATCCGCGACGAAGTCAAAGTGGTTGACGGTAAAGTGGAGAGCGTGCAGGACAAATTAGATGACGTGGGCGACAATGTTGCAGATATTGGTGACAAAGTAGAGGGTATGAGTAACCGAGTAGAGGAGGTGGGTGACAAAGTGGAGGATGTAGGCGACAAAGTGGGGGATGTAGACGGAAAAGTGAAGGTTATCGGTGACAAAGTAGAGGTTATCGGTGACCAAGTGGAGGATGTAGGCGTCAATGTGGAGGATATTGGCGACAAAGTGCGAGGCGTTGATGAAAAGGTCCAAGTGGTCATTGACGGTACGCGAGGTGTGTTGTTACTGAATGCTTCTAACATCTGTACTTTCAGAAAGTAAGTAAGTAATAGTATCAGCGGAGGAAACAAAATCGATCATTCAACAGACGGCAACCGGCATCGACGAAATCAAGTGTTCGTGACTTCGCGACTCCGTTGCTCGCTACTCGCGCTTAAACACACTCACAGGGAACCAGTGGAAACAGCTCCTACGGTCCTGGCTCTCTCCTGCAGATCCATCCACAAATCACAACATTGCACAAAAGGCTCAGCACGAAGGAACAACGGCGTGGTTCATTCAAGACGGGATCGTCATCGAATGGAAATATACTGGCTCTCTCTTGTGGATCTATGGAAAACGTGTGTTGTGTTTACATTATTTTTCTGTCGAACGCCTTCTGACAGATTCCGATTATCGAAGCGGGCTCCGGGAAGAGCGTCATCTGGTCCGTTGTTCGTCGCCTTCTTTCTATCGGAACTTATTATTTCGTTAGTTCCTCCGTCATTCAGCACATTATGGCCGTATGCGAGACTGGATCCGCTGTCATGGCCTATTTTTACTTCGATTTCAGGGATCTCAACAAGAAAAGCTGTCACGACCTGCTGCGCTCTCTCATATTTCAGCTTTCTTCTCGCTCTAGCTCTTGCTGTGACATTCTCCGCAGCCTTCACGAGACACATGAAAACGGCAGTCGACAACCGACTGACGAAACTTTGAAGGGATGTCTCAAGGAGATGCTGAAACTGCTGGCACAGAAGCCGATTTTCATTATCCTGGATGCGCTTGATGAATCTCCAGACTATCCCGGCGTTCCATCCCCCCGTGACGAGGTCCTACGAATTGTCAAGGAACTCGTCGACCTCCGCCTGCAAGGACTACGGATTTGTGCAACCAGCCGCCCAGAGGTCGACATCCGAGCTGTCCTCGAGCCGCTGGCATTTCGTTCAGTCTCGCTACATGACGAAGACGGACAAAAAATGGACATTTCTGACTACATTCAGAGTGTCGTCAACTTATCCTCGAGCACGGCGATGCGGAGATGGAGAGCAGAAGAAAAAGATCTGGTAATTGGGACACTGACAGAACGAGCGGACGGAATGTAAGGGCGTCAAGTCACTTTATACTAGTCTTTTCTCACGTTGTCGTCCAGGTTCAGATGGGTATACTGCCAGTTGGAAACGCTTCGACATTGCTTCCCATCAAATCTCCGTCGATTCCTTAATGAATTACCTGAGACCTTGGACGAAACGTACGACCGGATATTGAAGGGCATCAATAGGGCTCAACAGGACGACGCGCATCGACTTTTACAGTGCCTCACTATCGCCACCCGATCGCTTCGAGTCGAGGAGCTCGCAGAGCTATTGGCATTCGATTTTCAGGCGTCAAGTTCAGGAGGGATTCCTACCTTGAGGGAGGACTGGCGGTGGGACGATCAAGAGGAGGCCGTGCTTTCAATCTGTTCTAGTTTGATCACTATTGTTCCGACGTTTCACTCGCGGGTCGTACAGTTCTCGCATTTTTCGGTGAAAGAATACCTCACATCACCTCGTCTCGCGCAGTCACCACATCGGGATGTTTCGCGGTTTCATATCAACCTCGAGTCAGCACATACAATCATGGCGCAAGCGTGCCTGGCGACACTGCTCCAGCTGGACGAATACGCGGGATATAGTAGTTCCGAATGGTCTCCTCTGGTCGAATACGCTGCTGAACACTGGGTCGATCATGCGCAATTCCACAATGTGGAATCACGCATACAGGACGGGATGGACGACCTTTTTGACAGCTCCAAACCACATTTCGACGCGTGGCTCGAGGTGCACAATAGAGACGCATTCTGGCGATTTTTCGATCCGCCAAATCCCAATGCTGGTTCTCCACTTTACTATGCCGCGTTCTGTGGGTTCTATGACCTGGCAGAACGTCTTATTATGAAGCATCCCGAACAAGTGAATGCAGCCGGTGGTCGGGTCATTGCCCCTCTTCCGGCTGCTTTGTCCAAGAGACACTACCGTGTGGCGGATTTACTCTACCGACATGGCGCGGTCGTGGATGTCCACGACGTTTTCCAGGGTGCTCCACTACACGCGGCATCGGCAAATGGAGAGGTCGATATCATGCGGTGGGTACTCGATCACGGCGCCGATGCAAATGCCTGTGACGCAGTTACCCACTGGACACCGCTGCACGCCGCAGCATCTGAATTGCATCTTGAAGCTGTTCAGATCCTACTCACATACAACGTAGACGTCAACTCGCAGAACGGCACAGGCGGAACTCCGTTGATCCTTGCCTCAGGCAGCGGCTCTACCCGGGGTGGAATGGTAGTTGACATCGTGCGGCGACTACTGGAGCACGGAGCCGACCCAAATATTCCTGACCACGATCGCTCAACTCCGTTACATGAAGCCTCGTCCCGTGGGCGGCTCGAGAGCGCTCGCCTGCTACTCAGTTTCGGAGCGAAGGTAGATGAGAAGAACGGGAAGGGAAGGACCCCATTACAAGTGGCTGCGTCGGAAGGACATGACGAAATCACGAAACTGCTATTGGAACATGGCGCCGTGCCTCAGCCGTAGTGTATATATCCTCACGTTCCCGTGACCACATGACGAAATCCATCACTGTACCAATATTGTATAGGTGCTTAGCTGTAGAACTTATACATGGCCCCTTCTCCCACATGTCCAAGAGTCCAAGCAGCGTTCGACCCAACACAAGAAAATGCGACTTTGCCAACCAATGCTGAGCGCCCAACTGATGGTGCCTAAACGCAAGCATATATAAGTAATAGACACATTGTAGCGTTCCACCTGAGTGTGGTGTTGAAGTTAGATTGATTTCCGTATGTTTCCTGTTTCGATTCCATCAAATATTTCTGGCGCGGTGTCATGCAGACCCGTGCGGTATGATCTCGTCTTCTTGTGAACACCGTTTGTTACTCTGCCAGTGATACATACATGAACACCGTACTACCTCTCTTCGTTTTGGGCCCATTTGTACTTATGGCGGCGACCTCATGTTTCGACCCTGTGCGGAGATAGATCAGTCTGGTACTGTACAGTTGAATCCCGTCTACATACTTAAACTTCGTCGTATCATGTAGTCGCCTCAGTTCTGCTATTCGCGCGCAGTACTGAGTTGGCTCGTCTTGTAAAGACTTCGCCCGCGCTCATATGATCTTATCAGCACATAACTCACTCCTTTTCATTACGCACCGCGTCCATAATCATCACATGGGGGACAGTGCTGCAAAGGATAAAACAACGGAAAAGTACGATATGGAGAGCTCCACATCGACGTGGGAGACCAGCGTTTATTTCAGCTCCGCGACCACCTTCGTGACGGCAGCTTTGATGACCGCGCGGTGTACTCGCACGTCTTGCGCGACAACGCCGCCGTGCCAGAGTGACATGCTCTGGCCCTCTCGATGAGCTTCTACTCACACCGCCTGCGATCGCGCATGATCCACAAGCCCTGCGCAAGTGCATCCTTTACGATATCCTGGAGCACGCGCTCCTCGCCCGCGAAATCGAACGACGACGCACCACACGGCACAGGGGCGGCGGCATTCGGCGCCTTCAGTAGCGGACTGGTATCTGGTGAACCTAACGTCACGGTAAGCAAAGCACGTTGGTCGCGGCCTGCGGCAGTCGCGGATAGTTCGCGGACGCACTGGCAGCCTCGCTTTTCTCCACCAGACCAATACTTGGACCGATCCACAGATTCATTTTCACACGCGAGCAAACGACTCTATTGACTAAGTTACTAAATCCAGTTCATTGTCGTATCATAGTCATCGTACGGCGGCCTACGGCCCCCTGGTGCCATTAACTTGAATTCAACAAAAAGTCAGAAAGAAACTTGCGACTGGAGTGAGTAGGAGAAATCGACACTGTCAAGACGTCCAGCTTCTCCCCCGATCGTTAAAAACTTTACGACAGCTCTGGTTGGGTGTAGCGAGTCTAGCGACGGCAAGTCGAGCTCGAGGAACCGCAACCTGCTCTGACTACCCCCACTTCCCATTCCATCTCCTCCATTACCACATTCTCGCGCCTTACTCAGACAGTAGAGGTAGACTGTCGCTCCGCGCGCATAGAGCCGATTTGCGCTGAGGAAACCGATGCCCAAGTTACCTGCATGCGGCGAGTCGATAGGAATCCCAGAACATTGGGTAGGAACTCGGAAGGTAAGGCAGAAGGGGTTAATTGATGAGCTTACATTTCTCTGGTGACGATGATGACTTTACCCGCCAGCCCTGGGATCTTGCTCCGGATGTCGTGCGTGTTTCGTTGGGCATGGCAGATCGGATTACGAATGTGGATAGACGATGAATTGGCTCGCGACGCATGTAAAGGAAGGGGGTGCCAGTGGTATCACGGTGTGCCATGAGAAGTGGTACGTCAGGTCTGAGTGCCAGTGAGACTGAACTTCTTGAAAATTTGTAACGCGTACAATAAGTTCAAGTCAGAGAATTTATTCATTTACGGACGTTCCGTGGTCATCGAGTTCTTCAATAGAGGGGAGATTACCACAAGGTCCTATCGCTATCACCAACGATGCTTTGGCTTTGAAAATAGTAGACCGTACAGAGCCTGAGGCAGGTTGTAATGCCGGACCTGCCGCGGTCACACATGTGAGCGCAACTTAGACCCAAATAGCCGCATCACAGCACAGCACTCCGAAAATGGAGTTGTCGTGGTCAGCAGACTCTTGACAGCTTTCCGCGTTGGTTCGCCTCAGAGTTAGACGTCAAACGGGTGAAACGAAACAAAATTTCCTTAGGAGTTGATACAACGGGTCGTGTGCATTTTTATCGTTGTCAGTTCTTACCTCCCATTCCGAGTCCCAACGCTCCCCAGGAAACATCAACCCAGATCCTTATGATAGGACCGGCATTCCGAAATTTGAGCACAGGATATAAATGGTTATTAAAAAATACATGTTTCGATGTTTGAAATGGATTGGTGACTACCCACATGGATGAGCAGACTTCAGACTTTCTCTTGCGACGTCACGTCATCGTCTCTTGTCTCACGTGGGGTATCTTTGATCTGAGACAGTTCGTTGCCCTCGGCTATGAGTCGTCTGCGGAATGAGACAGAATAAAGAGGCGCCACATTCTGGTAAAGCAGGTCGATTTGTTCGAGTGAAAGTCCCTTCGTCTCCGGAATGCAGAAGTACGCAAAAATGATGCAGCCGAAACACGTCGAACCCCAAATGTAGAACACCTTCGTGCCAAGGTTTGCGTTTCCTGCGCCAGAGTCCACCAAATAGGGTGCTGTCGATGGAATAAAAAACGTTATAGAACCATTGTAGGACAAAGAACGTACTGGCATATGCAATAGCAAAATTCCAAAGCCAGTTCGAAGCGACGGAAAGTGACATGGCCTTGGCACGGATTTTGAGAGGGAAAATCTCGCCTGTAACGACCCAGGTAATGGGACCCCAGGTCGATGCAAAGAACGCAATGTAGATGCAGACGAAGGCGACCTCAGCTGACTGCGCAGACTGGTTGCTAGTGCTTGTTGTTGAACCGACGATGGCAATAATGAATTCACATATGGTCATGCCAATTGCGCCAACGAGCAGCAGGCTACGGCGACCAAAACGCTCGACACCCCATATCCCAGGTAAGGTCATGCCGACATTGACGGTGGAAGTGGCAATAGAGATAAGGAAGGGGTTTTTAATACCAGCGTTGGTGAAGAATGTAGTGCCAAAGTAAAAGATGAAGTTGATCCCTGTGAGCTGTTGCCAGGCCTGGATGAAAATGCCTGTGAGTGTACGGAAGAGGATCAAATTGTCCGACGGGCGAAAGCAATCTAGGTAGGAACTCTCTCCGAGTTCTTCCTCGTGTTTCAAGTTGAGGCGAATCTCCTCGAGCTCATTAGCGACTTCTGGGTCTTCGGGTTTAAGTGAGGTGAGACGGGATAGTGAGCGGGCGGCATCAGCATCACGATGCTTCTTGATCAACCAACGAGGGGACTGTAAATGATAGAGGATTTAGGTGTCTTGTACTTATTGACCAAGAACACTGCGTACCTCTGGAAGAAGGAACATGCCGAAGGCAAGAATTGCGGCCCAGATGAACTGAATTGCAACCGGTATACGATACGAGGAATGATTCGGCCGGTTTTTGGTGGCGTTGTTGAAGACGTTGGCAAGGAGGATACCAATGGTGATTCCAAACTGGTAAAGACCGACGATGGCTCCACGAATCCACTTGGGGGAACACTCGGACTGGTACATAGGGACCAAAGTGGAGACTAAACCGACACCGAGACCAGCCCAGACACGACCAACAATGAAGAGGGGAAGTTTAATTGCGGCGGTTTGCATGGCAACCCCGACGGAGAAGACGAGACATGACGCAATGAGACCCCATTTACGACCGAGAACATCACCAAATGGGGCAGCAAGTAGGGCGCCTAGATAAAGAGGATCAGACAATGCGTAAGATAAAAAGAGGGTGAGAAGATATCACTGACCAAAGAAGGTGCCAGCGGAAAGGATAGACACAACTAGGGACCTTTGAGAGGAAGAGATGCCATAGCCGTCGGGGAAGGTCGACGAGACAGGAACGTGATGACCAAAAGTTTCAAGCCAGTTAGGCATCTGCTGGAGACCAGAGATGGTGCCAGTGTCATAACCGTAGAGGATTCCTCCAAATGCAGCGAAACTAGTCTTTAATAAAGATGTGAAAGGAGGGGGGAGTAGGACGCGATGACACCGACCATAAGGATGCCAGCTATTTTACTCTTAGGGGCATTTGCCCCGATGGCCACACTCATGTCAACTGGACCACCTGGCATGATGTGTGGTTAACACTGGGAGGACAGTATGGACAGGAAGAGAGGGGGAGTAAACGACGAAAAAAGGACCGTTGGGAAGAAAAGATTGATGCGAACTTGAAGTAACGGCCTAGTATTTATGCGGCTGGGGCATGTTCATTTAGTTCTGCATATCTATGCGTTCGAGTTGGTCTGGTTTGCGCTTCTCATCTTTTCCTTTCTTAGAACCGCGTGCTCCATCCTTCGTCCAATCTCAAATCTTTTTGCCCCCCAGACACCCTTCATCCGGCTGCTGGAGTCACCGACCCTTCCCCGATTCTCCTCCATATCTCCCCATGATGCTTCCGTTCTGGTGATATGTGCACCTATACTTTCTCCCTAGTGGATGGTGCCCAGCAATTCTCGCCCTATTCAATGCCTCTCGTTCCTATGCTTTCATCCTATCCATTCCACTTGTCCATTCTTCCTTTGGCGGCCACGTAATCCTCTGGCGTCCCTTAAACACCAACTTCCACGACCCCGTATCTTGTGTCCACCCTACGGCCCTACCACCCGGTAAATGGTCGGGGACATAGAAGCCCGAAGAGTTCCTTCTGATCGGACACGAGAGATAACGATCCATCATTCTATCATTAGCCTCCTACCTTCCGTTTTGCACCTATTGCTCGACTTTTTCTTTAAGGAGTCAATTATTGTATTCCCCCCAGGCGGATGATCGATGACCCATGTAGCATTTCCCCAGACTTTCCTATCGAGATCGACTACCCTTCCAGCTCTACTTGAGAGCCAGCCCCTGGTTCTTTATAACCTAGGCAAACCTCACAAGGGTATTCCGTCTGGCGTCTTTCACACAACTTGGTGCCAATTAATGTATAAAAAGCCGCATGCATAGATAGTAAAGACACTGCACTGCCCTACTCGAGTAAGTGTAGATTATAAGGAAACGGATCAGTCCGCAAGAGCAGCGATCGCACTCGTTTACGCTTCGTGAGCGCTCATGACATCAATGGCGCGCTCGCCGTCCTTGCGTGACAGCGCAGCCGTCATTGCAAGGTGGATGCTCATCCACGTCTCGAAGAGCGCCAGCACACGTGATAGATACGCCATGCTCGAGCGCCGATGTCCTGCACAGTAGGCGCTGCTCAGATTGCCGAACATCGCACTACGTGCCGCAGGGGGTTGCAGGGTTTGGATGCTTCAGCGAACGGAGACACGGGCGGAGTCGCGGAATGCAGAGGGATGCAGATGATGGGCTAGGCGGCAAGCTGGGATTGTGAGAGCCTCTGCGCGGTCGAATGGGTCGATGTCGAATCCCGCAGAATGTTACCGTCCTCTACGGTCGGGATCGCAAGCAGGGTCGGTTCTTTGGCGAAAAAAACAAACAAAAAGGTTCACATTAATCCACGACCCACGACCATACGCACGTTCTTCTGCAGAAGCTGCCCGATGATGACCGAACCGACCAGGATGTTCACTTGCATGACCTAGGTGACATGCGGTTCGGTCAAGCCAACAGAGCAGTCAGAACACGTCTCTATTCGCGCACAACTTACGAGTTTTGATACATAATCGGTATACCCTGGCGCCGTCCTCCCCAAACAAGTCCTCCGGGTCGGCAACAAGGAATCGTTTCGTGAGATGTCCGCGGTGTTTTGCTACGTTCCTTTTCGACACCCGGGAACATGTGTTCGAGACTTCCTATGTCAACGTAGTTGGATTGACAAGTAATAGAACGCGAAATACCAAGGTCCTTCTGGATAGCGATATTGACTCATCGGTTGGCCACATTGACGTATTTCAAACGCAGATATCACACAACGTATTGTCGAGAATCACTGCGAGTAGATAATCGAGGCGTACCCAAGGGCGTACCACTATGTCGAGCTCCAGGTCCATGGAAACATCGACAATTGAAAGCGAAATCATCCAGCACAGAAACGGTTGATTGGGTTTAACAGACGCAACAACAGTGCCGTACAATCCCAGAGGGTCTCTATCGCGCGACCACCGCGCGAACTTTGATGGTTTCATTGGCGCTGCAGCCAGTAAAGTTGCAGCTGGCAAAGTTGGGGACTCACTTGCCCGCGTTGACGTTTTTTTGACTTGGTCCATTTGCAACAGAAACTGTGTGTAAAAAGGCGGAATCGGTTCGCTCGTCTGTAGGGAGCAGGTCACCCAGATTGCCGATATGTCGAGTCAAACACGAGTCAGTGATTGTGTTGTCAACGACGAGAAACTCGGTAGACATACCTTTTCAGAAAGATGGAACTGCTTTTCAGTATTGGATGCGCGAGTAGAGCAACCAAGAAGGGCGAGAATGGCAAAGAGAGCCCAGAAATTTTCGATGACTATGCGATCGAGATCGTTCCGGTAGGAAGAGTTGACATTGCAAGTATGGACATGAGTATTTTATAGAAACGAATGCTACCTGCATAAGAGCAAAGGGTTGAACGTTGAGCAGCGAAGTGATGCTCCAATGCAAACGGTGACTCGATGTCTCTTGTGGCGGTGTTAAGTGGACAGCGTTGAGCAAACACGTCATAAGCGCGATTATCAAAAATTTGAGGAAGAACATGATAAGCGCCGTACTATGCGCCAGCCTGGGCTCGGGTTCCAGTACGACTTGGACTCGGACTGAACCTGAGTGCGTAGCCTCATTGTCACTTCTCACCAGGCCCAGTTTCAAGTATCCGCTTGTTATGAGGATCCCCTGACTTCTGGTAGTCATAGTCTAACAGCCTTCCTGATTTATGACACTAACCAATGACCAAGTAGTGGATGGTCCGATTCGTTATCTGCGCGTCTATCGTTACCGGCGCTCGCCGACGTCTTGGGAATCTGGCCAAGAGGCTGTGTGGCCCCTGAGACAGCCAGTGGTTTGCAGCCCCTATTCTCACCGTCAACACTCCCTTAACTTAATCCTTTCCTCCAGTTTCCATCTCCTGAAATGTCCCAAACATCACCTACAGTGGCAGCTTCCTCACGCTTCCAAGCTATTTTCCAAGCCGCCCTGAATTCCTACCAAAAGGAGGCCAAAACAGACCTTCTCGCACATCCGCTTGCCTCCGAGTTGCGATCCTGCGACTCGACTACCGCCATTATTGCTATCCTTCAAGAACAAATTCAGGAATTCGACAAATCTCACAGTGGCGATGAGAGGTTGACCAAGTGGTTGGGCCCAACGGTGAACGTTCTCAGCGTATTTTCTGCTACCGTCTCTGGGGGCGTCAGTCTTGTAAGTATCGATACGTGTGCAAATTTAGGCTTTGGGTCTTCCTCTTATGTATATTTGGCAGGTATTTTCGCCTTCGAGCGCGATCTTCACAAGTATTGTTGTCCTCCTTTCGGCGAGTATCTTAGCAATTTGTTTGGGCGGATCAATCTCACACTTTATATTTTATAGACTGCCCAGAGTGTTGCAGCAGGCAAAGACATTCTCGCAGAGCTCTTCGATCGCATTGGATATTTTTTTACGCGATTCGAAACCTATACGGAAGTGGCACCGACTACGTCAATGACGGACATAATTACGCAGATAATGGTAGAAGTGCTGGGAGTTTTCGGGATCGCGACAAAAGAGTTAAGGCAGGGATCAACAAGTGAGTTTTCCTTTGGCCGTCTATGAATCATCGCTGAAGTAGGTGTAGAAGGGTTCCTGAGGAAACTGGCTGGAATGACTGATCTGGAGGATACACTCAAGAACTTGGACAGATTGACGCAAGAGGCGGCTCGCGTGGCACTTGTGGAGGTTAGTGGGATCACCCACATTATCCACGACGAGGTCAAAGTCGTTGACGGTGAACTTGAGAGCGTGCAGGGCAATGTAGATGACATGGGCGACAAAGTGCCAGATATTGGCGACAGATTAGAGGGCGTGGGTGACAAAGTAGAGGATGTGGGCGACCGAGTGGATGATGTAGGTGACAAAATGGGCGATATCGGCGACAAATTGGACGATATTGGCGACAAAGTGGATGACATAGGCGACAAATTAAAGGATATTAGCGACAAACTTGCGATGCGTTGAGGAAAAGGTTCAAGTCATCATTGACGTTACGCGAGGCCTGTATTTGCAGAAGACTTCTAACATCTGCATTTTCAGACAGCAAGTAAGCAACAGCGGCAAAGGAAACAAAACCGATTATTCAACAGACGCGTACCAGAATAGATCTATTACAGTGCCTTTAGTATCTATGCGGAAACATGTTTTTTTACTAATATACGTGACTGTCCCTGTTTCGATCCTAATCAAGGGTCGTAGTTAGTGGCTGATACAAGGGCTGGGAAATTGGTGGTCCTGATCTATGGGTCAAGCTCAAGTCCAGCGCCAAAGGACGAAAGTAGTAGTGCAGGGCACGCAGCGGATTCGGAGATTGATGCAAAGTGAAGATCCATTCTGTTTTTTTTTTTTTTTTTTTGAAAGTGAGAGTCGGCGTGACTACTCGCTGTTGGGCGATGGTGCTGGAGAACTAGCGCTTGCATCAACGGATGGCTCAATGGAAGCTTCATTGAGGACGTGGGCGATGATGGCGATGAAATGAAACTAACTTCTTTCCCACTCGAGGTCCATCTCACAGTCACATACGAGTGCCAAAGTGTCCTTGGCGAGAATGACAAGACAGAACCGGATGACAACGATGACAATGTAAACGAAAACTTGAACAAAATAAGTGTATTGACCGCATCACTCTCATCAGCTGTTCTACCTGAGATTTCCAATGACCCGAATCCGAGCAAGGAGCCCCAGCACCGGCACGGACACACTGTAACTGCAGTTGTAAGCACGCCTGGACTGCGTCATCTGCGTCTCGTTCAATGCTAATACCCACGCTGATTCGTTCTGCGTTGAAGAATACAGTTACGAGTCCCGCGGTATCATTCACTGAACCCCTTGATAGTATTTACTGCACTCCAAGAAAACCTGGCCACCGATGATCTGTTAGCTTCTCTGGTGGTAAGAGAGATTATGAGTACATGGGCGCACCAATAGTCCCGTACAATGCGTGAGGGCAACAACTAGTCTTTATCGCGCAAACTTTGATATTTTCGTTACCAAAGAGTCCTGTGGAGTTGTAAAGAGATAGATGAACCTTCTTTCCCGTACTGACGAGTGTTTTCCCGGAGCTATTTGCGCCAGTAACTAGGGGCAAGACCACGAGCACCGATGCGAGATCGGCTGATACCTTTGGAGTAAAACGGGTCCGCCCAGAGGCCCTGGAGTCCAGTCGTCGAAGAGCTCGTCAATCTCCTATCCGATAATCAGTATGGTCACTAAGGAGACTTGACATAGCGAGCGATAACGGAAAAGACGGCGCTGGTGAACGTAACGTAAGCAAAGCACTCGCGCTTGTTCGCGGTCGGCGCCGGTCACGACGGAGCCTCGATGGCCTATTCAACCACCAACGGACTCGCACCCAAGCAATAGTAACCATGACGTGTCCCTCCTCCACATTTACCGCTTCCACGCTCGGCCATTGACACCGTAAGTCGCCCCATCGTCTGTCGAGCTTTGTTCAGCTCAAACTCGAATAGCCACAGCCGTGTACGGCAACAACTACTCTCGCGCGAGGTATCCTTCTCCTCTGCGCTCTGGTTTCAAAGTAGATCTCAAAACGAGGAAGATACAAAGCGAGGATGGCTCCGATGATTGCGGCGCCAGCACTGACGACAACGACGCCACCTGGGGTCGCCGTTCCTACTCTTCAAACCCCTCCCTCAGAACTCTTTATTTGCAATTCGTGCACAGCCCAGCTCTTCAACCACGGTTCACGCCCACTCCATACTCCCACACACCTCACCGCAGCCTTCCGTCTCCGCATGTCGTCACAGAGTGACCTCCTGCGCTGCGACCCCATCAGTCCCCAATTCGTCCCTCCATTAGCTGTTCGCGCAGAGCAACCATACTCGAGCCTTCCATACCCAACAGGCGACTACACCTATCAAGGCTCTGTAGTGGTCGGCCAGGGCTTCACCTTCTCCCCACCGCAGTTGCCGCTACCACAGACAAGCAGCTCGGCCTTCGCGTCTCCCTCCGGCCTAACGCGCTCTCCGAGTCGTTCCATGTCCGTCGCAGGCCTACCAGCGCCCTCGCCTCCTGCTGGCGCCGCACCCGGCGACCTCCCGCGGGCAGGAGCATCCCTAGTTGCCCCGCCGCCGCGCGTTGAGCATAAGCCCGACGCCGCGCAAACGCTACACCGTAGCGCTCGACGAGCCAGTCACGAAACCGCGCATGTCAATGTCCCCTCCTTCACCCTCAATGATCGCCCCCGCCCGCGGCAATGACGCGGGCGACGAGGATGAGGACGCAGGTACCGAAGAAGATGCATTGGACCGCACGATCGGCCGCGTTGCAGGCCGCGCAGCCGCCGTCGCAGGCAGCAACACGTAGCAGAAACACAGGCACGACACGTGCCGGCTGCGCGGAGGGCTACGGCGCGCTAGCTGACCGCTTGGATCAACGACAACGACACTACAAAAATATTCGCGTAGGACGTTAGCGCCAAGAAGGATGCTATCACGGCCTTTCGTGCACCCACAAACTTCGGGTGCTCCAGCTGGGACCACGTGTTGTCGGGCATCGCATAGACACATCTAGACACTCAGTACCAGTCAGGTAATGTATTCCGTGTGCGCACAAGCAATGGCTGATTCTCTTGACCTTTACTCTTCAGCGTGACGATACAGTCATTATGTCCCGGAGCAATATTCACTTGTATTCAACAAAAAAAAACAGGACAAATTCGAATAGAGAGAGTAGGAGAATTCCGACGCACTAAGGAAGTGTAACCTCTCAACGCGCCGTGAAAACTCCCGCGACAGTCCTCTTGGTATGCAGTGATGCGGGGTCAAGCTCGACGAAGTCTACTCAACAGACGCAGCCGTTAGCTCTCGTTCGATCTCCTCCATCGCCTCGTGCGCGCGCCTCACTCTGGCAGGCGAGGTAGACTGGTACTCCCACGCGTTAAGCTGCTTTTAGGTGTGGAAGCCAATACCCGAGTTGTCTGTGTTGGGGTTGGCAGGAATCCCAGAATATGAGCAGGGTGAGTCGGGAACTTCGAAGAGATAGATAGCAGAAGGGAGTGACTGAGTTGCAACGTGCTCTGGTAACGACGACTTTACCTATCAGATCTGGGATTACACGCGTCGGCTCGTAGGCCATGGAGATTGCAAATGTAGATAACGACGAGTTGCTCTCGCACACAAGGGCTTAAATAGTGATGTGATGAAAGGCAGTGTCGTCAGCCTCGTATCCTTCTCATGCCGCGGCGTACAACTGGCGTATAGGAGTGAATTTACGCACGTGACAACAGAGGCAAGAACTGTCATGGCCAGCCTCAGGCTCAGGCTGTGGTAAGTTACGACCAGCGGTGCAAGCCCCACTAGATCTGGTGGTGAAAACCTGATTTGCGACACTACTGACGCATTTCCGTCTGCGCGTTCAAAGTATATGCGCGTCTATCCTTACCGCTTGGCATCGCACGACGTGGCCTCTCCGGCCGAGGGAGTTGCTCTTTCTGAGGAGAATTCACACACGAAGAGCAGTAGTATCATAGAAGAATTTGTCATAGGCTGCGTGCTACATAGGGTCAGGGCTCGCAGGTGCACGTTAATGGAGTTTTAAAAAGATAAAAATTGCGCGTCTATCGTCACGGGCATCGTCACGGGCGCTCACAGGGCCATGAGGCTGTGTAAACCCTCAACCCAGCGTAGGCAGCATTTCCACCGTCAGCCATCCTCCGCTTACAGTAACTCAATCGGCTCGTCCACCATCGCCAACTCTTCTCATGTCCCAGACACCAACTAAAGTCGCAGCTTCCTCAGGCTCACGCTTCCAAGCTATCTTCGAAGCGGCCCTGAAAACCTACCAAAAGCAGACCAAAAAAGACATTCTCGCTCACCCGCTTGTATCCCAGTTGCAATCGTGCGACTCAACCACCGCCATCGTTGCTATCCTTCAAGATCAAGTTCGGGAATTCGACAAATTTCACAATGGCGATGAGAGGTTGACCAAGTGGTTGGGACCTACTGTGAGCGTTATCAACGCATTTTCTGCCACCGTCACTGGGGGCGTCAGTCTTGTAAGTAACATGTGATAACACCTCGGCTGAAGCATCGTCTCATATATATTTTGTAGGTATTTTCGCCTGCGAGCGTGATATTTACAGGAATTGGCGTCTTCCTTTCAGCGAGTATCTTATCTATCAATTTTGGCGGATCGTTCTCACATCCGAGGTCTTATAGGTGGCCCAGAGTGTTGCAGCTAGCAAAGATGTTCTTGCAGAGCTCTTCGATCGTATCGGATGTTTCTTTGCAAGACTCGAAACATATACAGAAGTAGCACCGACTACGGGGATGACGGACATAATCACACGGATAATGGTAGAAGTGCTTAAGATCTTCGGGATTGCGACAAAGGAGCTAAAGCGGGGATCAGCAAGTGAGTTGCTGATTGGTTGTCTATGAATCATCGCTGAACCACGCGTAGAGAAGTTCTTTAGGAGATTGGCCGGAATTGCCGATTTGGAAGATGCGCTCAAGACACTGGACAGATTGACGCAAGAGGAAGCTCGTATGGCACTTGCGGAGGTTCGGAGGACCACACACATCATCCGCGACGAAGTCAAAGTCGTTGACGGTAAAGTGGAGAGTGTGCAGGACAAAGTAGATGAGATGGACAACAAAGTGGCAGATATTGGTGACAAAGTGGAGGGCGTAGACGGCAAAGTGGAGGTTATCGGCGACAAGGTGGAGGATATTGGCGACAAAGTGCGAGGCGTTGATGAAAAGGTCCAAGTGGTCATTGACGGTACGCGAAGTCTGTCGTTGCTGAATCTTCTAACATCTGTACTTTCAGAAACCAAGAAAGCAACAGTATCAGCGAAGGAAACAAAGTCGATTATTCAACAGACGGCAACTGACATAGACGAAATCAGGTGTTCGTGACTTGCCTCTCCGTTTCTCGCTGCGAGCGCTTAAACTCACTCACAGGGAACCAGTGGAAACAGCTCCTGCGAGCCTGGCTCTCTCCTGCCGATCCGTCCACAAATCACAACATTGCGCGAAAGGCTCAACACGAGGGAACAGCCGTGTGGCTCTTCAAAGGCAAGATTGTTATCGAATGGCAGTCTACTGGTTCCCTCTTATGGATCTACGGAAAACGTGTGTTCCTTTCATCTTTCAGGCGAGCGCCTTCTGACAGACTCCGATTATCACAGCGGGCTCTGGGAAAAGCGTCATCTGGTTTGTTCTTCGTCGCCTTCCTCCTGTCGTAACTTATTCTTTTCTAGCTCCTCCGTCATCCAGGACATTATGGATGCATGCGAGACTGGATCAGCGATCATGGCCTACTTCTATTTCGACTTCAGGGATCTCAACAAGCAAACCTGTCACGACCTCCTGCGCTCTCTCGTCTTTCAGCTTTCCACTTACTCTGGTCCTTGCTGCGACATTCTCCACCGCATTTACGAGACACACAAAGATGGCACTCAACAGCCGAGTGACGACACTTTGAAGGGATGTCTCAAAGAGATGCTGAGACTTCTGGCACACGGCCCAGTTTTCATTGTCCTGGATGCGATCGATGAATGCCCAGAGTCTCCTGGGTTTCCCCCTCCCCGTTATGAGGTCCTCCAACTCGTGAAGGAACTCGTCGACCTTCGCCTGCGTGGGCTTTCCATTTGTGCGACCAGCCGTCCAGAGGTCGACATCCGAGCTGTCTTCGAGCCGCTGGCGTTTCATTCGATCTCCCTGCATGACGAAAGTGGACAAAAAGAGGACATCTCGGACTACGTTCGAACCGTCGTCAACTCGTCCCCGAGTATGGCGATGAGTAGATGGAGAGCAGAAGATAAAAAATTGGTGATCGAGACGCTAATAGAAAGAGCGGATGGCATGTAAGGGCGTCAGTTATTCTTTGCTAACAATCATTTCTTACTATCGTACAGGTTCAGATGGGTATTCTGCCAGTTGGAGACGCTGCAATATTGTTTCCCACCAAACCTCCGTCAATTTCTTAATGAATTGCCCGAGTCCCTGGACGAAACATACGACCGGATACTGAAGGGTATCAATAAGGCACAAAAGAATAACGCGCATCGTCTGTTACAGTGCCTTACTGTCGCTTCCAGACCGCTTCGCGTCGAGGAGCTCGCAGAGCTACTGGCATTCGATTTTCAGGCGTCGAGCTCTGGAGGGATTCCTACATTGAGAGAGGATTGGCGGTGGGATGATGAAGAGGAGGCCGTCCTCTCAACCTGTTCAAGTTTGATCGCTATCGTCCGCAACGGTGGTTCGCGGGTCGTACAGTTCTCACACTTTTCAGTGAAAGAATACCTCACGTCACTTCGTCTCGCGCAGTCGCCACATCGGGATATTTCGCGATTTCATATCGACCTCGAGCCAGCGCATATAATCATGGCTCAAGCATGCCTGGCGACACTGCTCCAGCTGGACGAAGTCGCTGGAGATAGTGATGCCAATTGGTCCCCTCTGACGCAATACGCTGCCCAACACTGGGT
The DNA here is from genome assembly GCA_015025155.1 of Lactarius quietus. Taxonomy (NCBI): domain Eukaryota; kingdom Fungi; phylum Basidiomycota; class Agaricomycetes; order Russulales; family Russulaceae; genus Lactarius; species Lactarius quietus. The sequence continues at coordinate 46,909 of WITN01000216.1, forward strand.
GGACCATGCACAATTCGACGAGGTGTCATCACGCGTACGGGATGGGATGGATGATCTATTTGACAGCTCCAAGCCATATTTCGCAGCATGGCTCCAGGTGCACGACATAGACAAAAGCTGGTCCAATTTTTCGCCGCGAGGCAGTGACAGTGCTGCTTCCCCACTTTACTATGCCGCATTTTGTGGGTTCTATGACCTGATAGAACGCCTGATCACGGAGCATCCCGAACATGTGAATGCAGCCGGTGGTCGCACCTTGGCCCCGCTTCCGGCAGCTTTGTCCAGGGGGCACTTCCACATCGCGGATTTACTCTACAGACATGGTGCGGTTGTAGATGTTCAAGACTCTTACAAGGATACTCTACTGCACGCGGCGTCGGCATCCGGACAGGTCGATATCATGCGGTGGTTGCTCGATCACAGCACCGATCCAAATGCTTGTGGAGTCAACCTCTGGGCACCTCTGCACTATGCAGCAAGCTGTATGCATCTTGACGCTGCCCAGGTCCTACTCACACACAACGCAGACGTGAACTCGCAGACTGACAGCCGCTGGACTCCGCTGTGCATTGTCATTGGGAACGTCCTTGGGAACAGCTCTTCCTCGGAGAGAGAGTCGAAATGGTGCGGCGACTGCTGGAGAATGGAGCCGACCCAAATATACCTAATAAATATAACTCAACTCCGTTACATGAAGCCTCGTCCCAAGGGTTGCTTGAGGTTGCTCGACTGCTTCTCAGGTACGGAGCGAAGGTAGATGAGAAGGATGGGAAGGGCAGGACCCCCATTCCAAGTGGCTACTGTGACGTCGGATGGACATGATGAAATGACGAAGCTGCTATTGGAACATGGCGCCGTACAGACGTAGTATATGCACACTCACGTTCCCGTTACCACATGACGAAGTCTATTACTGTACCCGAAGTCTTTGAATAGGTTCTCGAACGTAGTGCGACCCTGCTGAATTCAACGTGGCGCTTATTAATGCTATCTCCAAGCGGTGTTTGTCCCAATGCGAAAACGCGACTTCCATACCGACCACGTTTCACAAAACGTAGCGCCAACTGGTGTTGCCTAGTTACAAGCACATACATCGTAGCGTTCTACCTCAGCGTGGGGACGGGATACAGATTTTAAAGGGCGACAATAACGCAAACGCATGCAATGGAAGGCTCCAGATGTATGGTGGGGTCAGCGCTCAATTTCACGTCGCGAGGATCGGACGTGGTTCTCTTGCAGGGTGCTGAGGAAAGGCGGCGTGTTCCAGAGGATGTTGCTACCCTCAGAGATGGAGAATGCGAGGAGCGCAGGGACTGCGACGGCGGAAATGAACGACGTGTTTTTGATGCGGTGATCCTTGACGATACACGAGCCATCGCAGAATCTGCCAGATGAGTTGAGGCGGTTCGCAATCGAACCAACAAGCATGCCTATTTGCGTGGTCTGTAAAATATAAGGTTCGGTCGAACCAACACGCGAGAAAGGGGAATATAGGAGACGCGTACGGGAACTTTTTTATAGTGTACCGTAAGTCCGCGTCCAGTTCGGCCCACTGTACCAAAGGAGATGCTCTCTTCGAGGATCAGGCGGTACTTCTACTTGAGCTTCAGTTCAAGCATGGCAGTCAGAATACGCTCGCACTGTCGAGTCTCTGATCGCACCGAACTCTCAACTTTTGGTAATATCAACCATAGCAGCGACCTTTTTTTGTGATTCCCTGGGTTTGGAGGAATCGCCTCGCGAGGAAGCCCGGGACGTTTCTGCCATTCTGTACGAACACGTCTTCGAGACTTTCGAGGTCATTGCGATCGAACTAGCTAACGGAAGAACAGAAAAATTGGCAAGCCCTTCTGGATTTCAAATAGATGCTGTGGCCAGCGACAATGATGCCGCCACGCTTTGCAATCGTGTCGTCGAGAATCGTTGGGATAGAGGTTTGAGGTTTCTCTACCGAGAATCTCTGCCATGTCGCGCTCAAGATCCATGGGACATCTGCAACGTGAAACCATTCGTCACTGACAGGGAATAAATATTAAGAGTAGTTTGACGCACCATGAGTTTCGTAAAATTCAGGGGGACAGAGCTACGGACACAATATTTTCTCCGGGTCTCCATCGAGCGAACTTTGATATTTTGTTCCGTGGAGTTGTAACCAGCGATATTGAGACCCCGCTTGCCCGTGCTGTCGAGTTTTAGCCTGGATTCATTGGCACCGGAAACTACGGGCACCGATGCGAGATGATCTATTCTTCTGGAGTGCGTGGGGGCGCCTAGAAGCTCTGATGTCCATTCGTCGATGAGCTCGTCAACATCTCCGGTGTGATCGCCTGGATGGTCAGTGGTTGGATCAGTGGGAGATGCGGACCAACCTTTTCAGAAACTATGATCCAAGCCGAAAAGAAACAGCCGAAAAGAAAGGATCGAGTCACGTGGATAGCTGTGAACGACGTAAGCATGGCTTCGACCGCAAATGGGCTCGACCGCAAATGGGCTCCCACATAAGCAACAGCAACAACGACGGATTCCCTCCCTCAGATTACTGCTCTCAGTGCCCTCGGCTGTCGACATTGGAAGTTGCAAGTCGTCTGCCTCGTTTTGCTGATCTCAACTGTCATACCCAAAGCTAGTTACTAGTACCCCTACTACCCCATCCGACCAATCCACGGCACCATTCAACCACATTAACGACTGAGAAGACTGTTCAAGCCAGTTCATCGTCACGTCATGATCATCGTACGGCCTCCCGGTACGATTCACTTAAATTCAACAGAAGTCGGATCTTGCCATTGGAGGGAGTAGGCGAATGGTGACGCAGTCAGGACGTCCAGCCTCTCCCCGCGCCTTGCATAGTAACTCCTCGGTGACAGCTGTGGTTGGGTTCAGCGACGACCAGGTCAAGCTCGAGGAACTACTACCCGCTCTATGACCGCCCCCACCCCCATTCGATCTCCTCCATCGCCACAGGCACGCACGCCTCGCTCCAGCAGGAGAGGTAGACTGTCGGTCTGCGCGCATAGAGCTACTATGTGGTGAGTCGCCGTGATGAGAAGTGGAGTGTCGGAACTGCGTCATTCTCGTATTGTTTTGAACGCCGCACACGGTGTAGCGAATGTTTCGTTTACGTACGCTTCGTGATAGTCGAGTTCTGCAGCGAGCTCAGGGACTGGCGGCGCGGCTATTGTCGTTCAGTGGTCCCGCCACCAGGTGATGGATCCGGTGCTCCTGTAATAGTTCGAGCATTGGCAAGGCTGACCAGAGAACACGCACCGTGCTGCGCCCTCCTCGTCTGTCTGGTCCGACTCCCGAATACGACACCCATCGGCGGATCTGTCGTCTATATCCGTAACCTCAGGACGTCTAACCTCTCCTCATGCCTTGAAAACCCCTCCGTAATAGCCTTAGTAGCCCCGGTTGCGTGTAGCGACGCCGGGTCGGGATCGAGGAACCGAAGACTTGAGTGCTCTGCAAGCGCGTCCCCTTTGTCTCATTCAATTTCCTCCATTGCTGTGAGCCGGCGCGCCTCGTTCCAGTATGGGAGGTAAAGGTAAACCGTCGTTCAGAGCGCGTAGAGCTGCTTTGCAGTGTGGAAGGCGATGCCCACGTTGTCTGTGTGTGTCGGTAAGGATTCCCACATGCCATATGTAGGTCTATCGGGATCTCGGAAGCGAAATTTGAAGGGAGGAATCGAATAGCTTAATGTTGCTCTAGTGACGGTGGATCGTCGGTGATGATCGATGATCAGATATGGGATGTCGCGCCTTAGTACAGAGATGCGATGAGTTGGCACACATGGAACGAAAATAGAAGGGGTGGCTTCACGGTGTGACGGATAGCGGCGAATGTCGTCATTGTCAGGTCCAGCGGATCGGTTGTCTCGATCCGTAACCTCATTGTCAGGCGTGCCCAGTCTCACCGATCTCACCACTCGACTTCTCTGGCAGTGTAAACCTGATTTGCGACACTGACCCGATCCCGTCTGCGCGCTTACAGTAGATGCGCGTCTATCCTCACTAGCGCTCACTGGGCCTGTGCCTGTGAGTCGGCGTAGTAGTAAACCCTCTGCCCAGCATCGACAATCCTCGTTCCTTCCCACTGACAGTCTTCCTCTGCTTACTTCGAGCTGCTCCTCCACCATCGCAAACTCTTGTCATGTCCCAGACATCAACTACAGCCGCATCTTCCTCAGGCTCACGCTTCCAAGCTATCTTCGAAGCTGCCATCAAAGACTATCAAAAGCAGACCAAAAAAGGCCTGCTCGACCACCCGCTTGCCTCCCAGTTGCAATCGTGCAACTCAACTACCGCCATCATTTCTATCCTTCAAGATCAAGTTCGAGAATTCGACAAATCTCACAGTGGCGATGAGAGATTGACCAAGTGGTTGGGCCCAACCGTGAACGTCATCAACGCATTTTCTGCTACGATCTCTGGGGGAGTCAGTCTTGTAAGTATCGATACATGAGCGAATGTAGGCTTTGAAGCATACTCTGACGTATATCTTGTAGGTATTTTCGCCTGCGAGCGTAATCTTCACAGGCATCGGAGTCTTCGTTCAGGCAAGTATCCTATCTATATCGGCGCGTAGATCGTTCTCACATCTGAGATCTTATAGGCGGCTCAGGGTGTTGCAGCAAGCAGAGACGTTCTTGCAGAGCTCTTCGATCGCATCGGATATTTCTTTACGCGACTCGAAAGTTACACAGAAGTGGCACCGACTACGGGGATGACCGACATCATCACGCAGATACTGGTGGAAGTACTGAGGATCTTCGGGATCGCGACAAAGGAGCTAAAGCGGGGATCAGCAAGTGAGTTGTTGATTCGTTGTCTATGACTCATCACTGAACGACGCGTAGCGAAGTACCTCAGGAAATTGGCCGGAATGACTGATCTGGAGGATGCCCTCAAGAAGTTGGACCGATTGACGCAAGAGGAAGCTCATATGGCGCTTGCGGAGGTTCGGAGGATGACACACATCATCCGCGACGAAGTCAAAGTCGTTGACCGTAAACTGGGGAGCGTGCAGGGCAAAGTAGATGACATTGGCGACAAAGTAGAGGGCGTCGGTGACAAAGTAGAGGAGGTTGGCGGCAGAGTTGTGGATGTCGGCGACAGAGTGGAGGATGTAGGCGACAACGTGAAGATTATCAGCGACCAAGTAGAGCTTATCGGCGACGAAGTGGAGGTTATCGACGACAGGTTGGACGCTATTGGCGACAACGTGAAGGATGTAGGCGACAAGGTGGACGATATTGGCGAAGAAGTGCGAGGCGTTGATGAAAAGGTCCAAGCGATTATTGACGGTGCGTGAGGTTTGTGTTTGCGGAAACCGACTGACATCTTTGCTTTCAGAAAGCAAGCAAGCAATATTAGCAGCGAAGGAAACAAGAATGATTATTCAACAGACGGCAACTGGCATAGACGAAATCAAGTGTTCGTCACTTCCCCTCTCCGTTGCTCGTTGCTTACTCTTAAACTCGCTCACAGGGAACCAGTGGAATCAACTCCTACGGTCCTGGCTCTCTCCCGCCGATCCATCCACAAATCACAACATTGCGCGAAAGGCTCAACACGAGGGAACAGCCGTGTGGCTCTTCCAAGGCAAGATTGTCATCGAATGGAAGTCTACTGGCTCCCTCTTATGGATCTACGGAAAACGTGCGCTCCTTTCATCTTTCAGGCGAGCGCCTTCTGACAGACTTCTATTATCGTAGCGGGATCTGGGAAGAGCGTCATCTGGTTTGTTATTTGTCGCCTTCCTCTTGTCGTGACTTACTTTTTGCTAGTTCCTCCGTCATCCAAGACATTATGGCTGTATGCGAGACTGGATCAGCGATCATGGCCTACTTCTATTTCGACTTCAGGGATCTCAACAAGCAAACCTGTCACGACCTCCTGCGTTCTCTCGTATTTCAGCTTTCCACTTACTCTGGTCCTTGCTGCGACATTCTCCACCGCATTTACGAGACACACAAAGGTGGCACTCAACAACCAAGTGACGACACTTTGAAGGGATGTCTCAAAGAGATGCTGAGACTTCTGGCACACGGCCCAGTTTTCATCGTCCTAGATGCGATCGATGAATGCCCAGAGTCTCCTGGGTTTCCCCCTCCCCGTTACGAGGTCCTCCAACTCGTGAAGGAACTCGTCGACCTTCGCCTGCGTGGGCTTTCCATTTGTGCGACCAGCCGTCCAGAGGTCGACATCCGAGCTGTCTTCCAGCACCTGGCGTCTCGTTCGGTCTCCCTGCATGACGAAAGTGGACAAAAAGAGGACATCTCGGACTACGTTCGAACCGTCGTCAACTCGTCCCCGAGTATGGCGATGAGTAGATGGAGAGCAGAAGATAAAAAATTGGTGATCGAGACGCTAATAGAAAGAGCGGATGGCATGTAAGGCGTCAGTTATTCTTGCTAAAATCATTTCTTACTATGTACAGGTTCAGATGGGTATTCTGCCAGTTGGAGACGCTGCAATATTGTTCCCACCAAACTCCGTCAATTTATTAATGAATTACCTGAGACCCTGGACGAAACATACGACCGGATATTGAAGGGGATCAATACGGCTCAAAAGGACGACGCGCATCGACTGTTACAGTGCCTTACTGTCGCTTCCCGACCACTTCGTGTCAAAGAGCTTGCGGAACTACTTGCATTCGATTTTGAAGCGTCGAGCTCAGGGGGGACCCCGAAATTGAGGGAGGATTGGCGGTGGGATGATGAAGAGGAGGCCGTACTCTCAACCTGTTCGAGTTTGATCGCTATCGTCCGTGGCGATGATTCGCCGGTTGTACAATTCTCTCACTTTTCAGTGAAAGAATACCTCACATCATCTCGTCTCGCGCAGTCACCACATCGGGACGTTTCGCGATTTCATATCGACCTCGAGTCCGCACACACGATCATGGCGCAAGCATGCCTGGCGAAACTACTCCATTTGGACGAAAACACCGAAGATACTGATGCTGAATGGTCTCCTCTGGTCGAATACGCTGCTGAACACTGGGTAGACCATGCACAATTCGACGATGTGTCATCACGCGTACGGGATGGGATGAATGATCTATTTGACAGCTCCAAGCCACATTTCGCAGGATGGCTCCAGGTGCACGACATAGACGAAGACTGGCCTTACTTTTTGCCTGAAGTCAGTGACAGTGCCGCTTCCCCACTTTACTATGCCGCATTTTGTGGGTTCTATGACCTGACAGAACGCCTGATCACGGAGCATCCCGAACAGGTGAATGCAGCTGGTGGTCGCACCTCAGCCCCGCTTCCGGCAGCTTTGTCCAGGGGACACTTCCATACCGCGGATTTACTCTACAGACATGGTGCGGATGTAGATGTTCAAGACTATTACGAGGATAATCTACTACACGCGGCGTCGTCATCCGGACAGGTCGATATCATGCGGTGGCTCCTCGATCACGGCACTGATCCAAATGCCTGTGGCTACAACCTCTGGGCACCTCTGCACTATGCAGCACGCGATATGCGTCTTGATGCTGTCCATGTCCTACTCACATACAACGCAGACGTGAACTCTCAGACTGACGACTGCAGGACTCCGTTGTACGTGGTCTTTTCGGACAACTTTTTCTCGGAGAGAAAGGTAGTCGACATGGTGCGGCGACTACTGGAGCATGGAGCCGACCCAAATGTACCTCATCAAGATAAATCAACTCCATTACATCAAGCCTCGTCCCATGGGTGGCTTGAGGTCGCTCGACTGCTTCTCAGTTACGGAGCGAAGGTAGATGATAAGGATGGGAAGGACAGAACCCCTTACCAAGTGGCCGCATCAAAGGGACACGATGAAATCACGAAACTGCTGTTCGAACATGGCGCTGTGTTTCAGACGTAATGTGTATACGCTCACGTTTCCGTTACCCACATGTCGAAATCTTTTACTGTACCCGACGTAGTGCGACTTTGCGCTGAATTTATACGTGGCCCTTATTACTGTAATGCCATCTCCAAGCAGTGTTCGACCCAATGCGAAAAACGCGACTTTCATACTGACAACGTTTCACACAACTTAGCGCCAACTGGTGTTGCCTAGCTGCAAGCATATATGCTGTAATAGATACATCGTGGCGTTCTCCCGGGACCAGTGTGGGGGCGTGATATATATTTTAAAGGGTTAAAATAACGCAAACGCATGAAAGGGAAAGTGAACGGTGGGGCCAGCGCTCAATTCCACATCGCGAGCACCTTTGTGACGGCAGCCTTGATGGCGCCAGCAGCGTGCTCACACTCCTTGTGCGACAGCGCAGTCGTCACGGCGAGGCAGATGATCGGCCACGTGTCGATGAGCTGGTGCCTCCGTAGCCATCGTGCGACAGTGACCCACACGCGCTGAGGAGCAGTTCGTCCACAATATCCCGCAGCATGCCCTCCTCGCGCACGATATCAAATGCCGGTGTATCGTGCGGCACCGGAATAGCTGGGTTCGCGCCTTCGCAGTCGTGGATGCTGACGTCGTTGTAAACCACAGGTGGATGTAGCGCGGCGGCGCTGCAGCTTGCGAGGGGACCGTGGTTGCCTCGATGTGGCTGAGGATCGGGAAGATTGGGCGTGGATCTCTAGCAGGGTGCCGAGGAAATACGGCATATTCCAGACGATATTGATGCCCTCAGAGATGGAGAATGTGAGGAGAGCAGGGACTGCAGTGGCGAAAATGAATGGCGTGCTGTTGATGCGGTAATCCTCGACGATATGCAAGCCATCGCAGAACCCGCTAAATGAGTTCAGGCAGTTCGAGACTGAACCAACAAGCATGGCGCCGTCCTTAAACAAGTCCTCCCAGTCGGCAACCTTGTCGGCAACAAGGGATCATTTCGTAAGTTGTCCGCGGTGTTTGCGACGTTCCTTTTCGACACTCTGGAGAACGTGTCCTAGACTTCCCATGTCATAGTAGTTGGACCAGCGAGTAGCAGGAACCGAAATATAAATTCCGTCCGTATAACAATATTGACTTACAGGTTGGCCACGTTGATGTCGCCATGCGTTTCAAACGCAGAGATCACGCAAGATATTGTCAAGCATCACTGCGACAATAAAATCGAATCTGGACTGCCAGGTCGAGCTCAGGGTCCATGTAGACACCTACGAAATCGCTCAGCACGGAAACGGCAGATTGAGTTCAAGAGACGCACCAATAGTACCGTACAAGCATGGAAGGTCTCTATCGTACAAACGCCTGGCGAACTTTGATAGTTTCTTAGCCAATGCGGCCAGTAGTTGCAGCTGGCAAAGCTGAGGACCCGCTTTCCCGTGGTGACGAGTTTCAGCCTGGGTCCATTTGCACCAGAAACTGTGGGCACCGGTACGGAATCGGTTAGTTCGTCTGGAGCGAGAAGATCAGCTAGAGAATCTGGCATATATTCATTCACAGGATCGTCGATATGTCGGGTCAAACACGAGTCAATGATTGTGTGGTCAACTAGAAACTCGGAAGACAGATCTTTTCAGAAAGATAGAGCTGCTTTTCAATATTTTATGTGCGAGTAGAGGAATGAAGAAGGGCGAGAAGGGCGATGAGTGCCCAGAGGATTTCAAGGACTATGCGATCGGGATCGTTCTGGTAGGAAGAGTTGACATTGCAAGCATTGACATGAGTATTTTATAGAAACGGTCACTGCCTTAATAGAGGAAAGGGTTGAGATGTCGTGTGATAGAGTTGGACGGCGTTGCCAGTGCCAGTGAGCAAATGCGACGTGAGCGAAATCCAGCCACTGCCAGAACTAAGCGCCAGCCGGGACTCGGAACTGAGAGCCACCGGCCCGTGTACGGCAACAACCACAGTACCCTCGCACATCCCTCGCACGAGGTCTCCTTCTCTGCTGCACTCTGGTTTCAAAGTACATCCCCAAACAGGGGAGAAACAGCGAGGGAGGTGACGATGATGGCGACGAAGACAACGCTGACAACCACAATACCACCTGGGGTTGCCGCTCCCACTCTTGAAAACCCTACATCTCCAAAGTTCGCGTCTAGCTTTGCTCAGCGCATCGGCTCCTTCGTCAGGTGGTGCCGTCCCAGCCAGACTTCCCACGATTACGGGCTCGAGCACAACACTGAGCGTGGTCGCGAGTGTACCAGGCGCGAGGTAGAACGCATTCTCACTAGGGGGGCCGAGGATCGTCGCCTCATTGAAGAGAAGGTGTTTTCTATGCTGCACACCACCCACGGCTCCACCAAACAGGTCTCTCCCGCCCGCTCGCGATCCGTGTCCTCGTTTGAGTGCCTTCCACAACCCCCCCTCCCAACTTGAGAACAGGATCACCTCCTGGTCATCGGCTGCCAAGAACCGCTTCACATCGACGAAGGAGCCGTTCACCGCTGTACAACAGGTCATCCAAGAGGCAAGGGGGAAAAAGGAAGGGAAAAGAAAGAAGCGAAGAAAGCCGACAAGAAGAAGCGGTGTTTGGAGAACGGCCAAGCATGCCAGAGAACAAGTAAGCAACTCCACTCTCCTCAACTTCTTCATCTCTATCCGGCTCATTGAGCCCCCGCCCCGTCTCCGTTATAGGTCTCCCGGTGCGCGCCCTCCCCCGCGCTGCACTCGGCCACCAGGTGGTTTGCCTCTGACGGGAGCAGCTCAAGTCGCTCCGCGACCACTTTCCTCAGCTTCGATGACCCCAGCGGTACACTCGCACTACTCGCGCAACAGCGCTGACGTGACAGTGAAGTGGATGCACCGCCGCCTCTCGATGAGTTCCTACCGACGCAACCTGTGAGCGTGCATGATCCGCACGCCCCGCGCGAGTACCTCGTCCAAGATATCCTGCGACACACGCTCCTTGACCGCGATATTGAACAAGAGTGGATCGCGCGGCGTTGGGGTAGCGGGGTCCGCACACCATCGCTGTCGCGGATGCTGACAACGTCCCAGAACGCATGTGGATGATAGGCGATGCAACATGCGAGCGAATCGTTATCGCCTGGACGTGGTCGAGTATGGTGCAGATCGTGCGTAATTTCTCTTGGTGTGCTAAGGATAAACGGCGCGTTCCGCAGGATGTAGATGCCCTTCAAGGTGGGGACCATGAGAGGCGCCGGAGGGTCCACGGCGGAGAAAAAAGAGGCCCTGTTGATGCTCTGGTTATCGACAACGACAAGAGGGCCAGCACCCGATGAGTTGACGCCGTCGGCTACTGTACCCACGAGCATGTAAATTTGAGATACCTATGTGACAGCGATTCAAGACAGAAGAAAGTAAACGTAGGAAACGCGTAACTTACAGGACATTATATAGATTTGTAAGACCGCGTCCAGTTCGACACACTGTGTCAAATAAGATACTCTCATCGAGAATAATGTGCTACTCGAACTTGTGCTTCAGCTCAATCCATTAATAAGAGTGAGGGAGTTAGAAGGCGACCGTACTCTCTCTGATCATGCAGAACTCACAAATTTTGGTAAATCGACCATAGCACCGTCCTTCTATAGGATGCCCTTCATTGCAATAAATCGAGGTCTGCGATGTTTCCGTCATTCTTTTTAAACCTCCAGGAGCCCGTCTCTGAGGTTGAGGTCATCTCAATTGAACCAGCATACAGTGGAATGGGAAGTTGGCAAGCCCTTCGGGATAGCAAAGTTCATGCCCCGGCTGGCGACGGTGTTCCCGCCACGCAGGGAATCGAGAATCCTTGGGGGTAGGGAATTGAGGCTTCTGTACCCAGAAATTTTGCTATGGTGTCGCGCTCAAGGTCCATGGGGACATCTGTAAAGTGAAATTTTCATCATGGCTAGATGGAATTGAGAGCGAAAGGACGTACCAATAGTCCCGTAGAATCCAGGACGGCTGCAACTACCGACACCATATTTCCGGAGGGTCTCTGTCGCGCGCAAATTGACAGTTTCATTGCCAGCGAGGCCCGTGAAGTCGTAACTGGCAAGATTAAGCACCCTCTTGTGCTGACGAGCTTTGGACGAGTTCCGGCTTGGGACTCTTGGAACCGGAAGCTACGGGGCACCGATGCGAGGGATCGGTCTGCTATTCAGGAGTGAGCTGGGCGCCCAGAGGATCTAATCGTTGGGATGGTCAGTAGGCCGATTGACGGGAGACAAGCTTGGCAGACAGACCTTTTCAGAAAAGTGAATGAGGTCCTTTTCGCCATTGTCTGCGCTGGCCCGGGATTGAAGAAATGGTGAAGAGTTGGCTGGTCCCTGGTGTAGTGACGAACGGGGGGAAGCCTAGAACGGAGTCTTTGAGTGAACGTGTGGTGCGACGACGCGGCAAATATAACTGTACGGGCGCTCCCGTTCATCCGTTCCGCACCTCCATCTGTCCACCCGAATCATCGTCTGGTTCGAAGAATCAGAATACTTCCTTTTTACCCACCCGTTACGCCCAGTGATTTTGCTTCGGGATCGGTGATGAGGCACGTGTTCTGATCCTCAGCTGGCTCCGGAAGCTCCCCACCCGCCTGTCGCAACATATGGACCCATCATCCCCGATCGAGAACCACTTTGTCCTTCAGCCCATTATCTATGCAGGCTACCCACATCTCTAATTATCCATTGCTAATTACTGACATGCACGAGAACTAAGATGGTTAACAAAGAAGGGGCTCGCAAAGAGCCAGAAGATTTCGAGGACTGTGCAACCTGGAAGACTGGACCACGTGAGCGAGCGATAACCGCAGACCAGCTGTGGATGGTGGTGGACAGTGGGTGATGAAGGTGAACCGGACGTGAGCAAAGTTCATCAACCATCGACGTCGAAAGTCTCCACATCGCCTGCCGACCTTTTGTTGATCTCAGTTGATCTTGCACGAGGTCTCCTCCGCTACACTCTGGTTTCAAAGTCGACTCCAAAACCGGAGTGATGCGAGGCGAGGATGGTTCTCATGAGCAACAACTGAAAAGATGATGACTACTAGGCAACTAAGGTCCGAGTCGATGCTTCTCAGTTGGCTTGCAGTAGTCTTGAGTGACGGAAGTAACGCGTGAAAAGTACACATAAAGCAACATTTATGAAACCGATCCACTTTACCATCCAACTATGCATTCCGCACGCGAACAAAAGCTTGCTTGACCTCGATTATTTGCTTGAGTCGGTACATCGTCAGGACAGAGTCGCCGTAGTACATCCTCCTGTCATGATTCATTTACATACAACAAAAAAGTCGGAAATTGAACATTTCCAATAGAGGGAGCAAGAGAATCGCGGCGTACGCAGGACGTCTAGGCTCTCCTTGCGCCTTGAAACCTACTAGGTGGTAGCCCTGGTAGCCCTCGTTGCGTGTAGCGACGAAGGGTAGAGATCGAGGAAACGTGTCCCATATGTCCCATTCGATCTCCTCCATCGCCGCGTGCCCGCGCGCCTCATTCTAGTAGTGGGATGGGGAAGGGTAAATCATCGCTCCCAGCGCGTGGAGTTCATATACAGTGTGGAAGGCGATGACCAAATTGTCCTTGTGAGTCGGTAGGAATTCCCGCATGCTATATGTAGGTCTGTCGGGATCTCGGAAGCGAAACTAGAAGGGAGGCATCGAAATAGCTTCTTTTGCTCTAGTGACGGCGAATAGTCGGTGATGATCAGATATGGGATGTCGCGCATTGGTGGTAAGGCGCGGGGGAGTACAGAGATACGGTGAGTTGGCACACAAGGAACGAAGATAGAAAGGGGTGGCTTCTCGGTGTGAATTGAATTGATGAGAAGTGGTGCAGTGGTGAGTGCGGCGAATGTCGTCATTGTCGGGTCCAGCGGATCGGTTGTCTCGATCTGTAACCTCACTGTCAGGCGTGCTCAGTCTCAAGGATCCGCTTATCTTGAGGACCCTTCGACTTCTCTAGCAGTGTACACCGGATTTGCGACACCGGCCCAATTCCGTCTGCGCGCTTAAAGTTGAGCGCGTCTATCGTCACTAGCGCTCACTGGGCCAGTGGCCATGAGGCTACGTAAACCCTCTGCCCAGCGTCGACAATCCTCATTCCTTCCTACCGTCGGCGATCCTCCGCTTAACTCGAGCTGCTCCTCCACCGTCCCAAACTCTTGCAATGTCCCAGACATCAACTATAGCCACGTCTTCCTCAGGCTCACGCTTCCAAGCTATCTTCGAAGCTGCCATCAAAGACTATCAAAAGCAGACCAAAAAAGGCCTACTCGATCATCCGCTTGCCTCCCAGCTGCAATCCTGCAACTCAACTACCGCCATCATTTCTATCCTTCAAAATCAAGTTCGCGAATTCGACAAATCTCACAGTGGTGATGAGAGATTGACCAAGTGGTTGGGCCCAACCGTGAACGTCATCAACGCATTTTCTGCTACGATCTCTGGAGGCGTCAGTCTTGTAAGTATCGATATGTGAGCGAATGTAGGCTTTGATGCTTTCTCTGACGTATATTTTGTAGGTATTTTCGCCTGCGAGCGTAATCTTCACAGGCATCGGAGTCTTCGTTCAGGCAGGTATCCAATCCACATCGTTGCGCAGATCATTCTGATATTTTATATCCTATAGGCGGCCCAGGGTGTTGCAGCAAGCAAAGACGTTATTGCAGAGCTCTTCGATCGCATCGGATATTTCTTTACGCGACTGGAAACTTACACAGAAGTGGCACCGACTACGGGGATGACAGACATCATCACGCAGATCATGGTGGAAGTAGTTAGAATTTTCGGGATCGCGACAAAGGAGCTAAAGCGGGGATCAGCAAGTGAGTTGCTGATTAGTTGTCTATGACTTATTACTTAACCACGCGTAGAGAAGTTCCTCAGGAAATTGGCCGGAATGGCTGATCTTGAGGATGCGCTCAAGCGGCTGGATAAGTTGACGCAAGAGGAAGCTCGGATGGCGCTTGCGGAGGTTCGGAGGATGACACACATCATCCGTGACGAAGTCAAAATCGTTGATGGTAAAGTGTCAGATATTGGTGACAAAGTAGAGGATGTCGGCGGCAGAGTGGTGGACATAGGCGACAGAGTGGAGGATGTAGGCAACAACGTGAAGGTTATCAGCGACAAAGTAGAGCTTATCGGCGACGACGTGGAGGTTATCGACGACAAGGTGGACGCTATTGGCGACAAAGTGGAGGATATTGGCGACGAAATGCGAGCCGTTGATGAAAAGGTCCAAGTGGTTATTGACGGTGCGCGAGGTTTTGACTTCGCGGAAACCTTTTAACATCTTTGCTTTCAGAAAGCAAGCAAGCAACACTAGCAGCGAAGGAAACAAGAATGATTATTCAACAGACGGTAACTAGCATAGACGAAATCAAGTGTTCGTCACTTTCCTCTCCGTCACTCGCTGCTCACGCTTAAATTCACTCTCAGGGAGTCAGTGGAAACAGCTCCTGCGAGCCTGGCTCTCTCCTGCCGATCCGTCCACAAATCACAACATTGCGCGAAAGGCTCAACACGAGGGAACAGCCGTGTGGCTCTTCAAAGGCAAGATTATCATCGAATGGAAGTCTACTGGCTCCCTCTTATGGATCTACGGAAAACGTGTGTTCCTTTCATCTTTCAGGCGAGCGCCTTCTGACAGACTTCGATTATCGTAGCGGGATCCGGGAAGAGTGTCATCTGGTATGTTGTTCGTCGCATTCTTCTTGTCGTAACTTATTCTTTGCTAGTTCCTCCGTCATCCAAGACATTATGGCTGTATGCGAGACTGGATCAGCGATCATGGCCTACTTCTATTTCGACTTCAGGGACCTCAACAAGCAAACCTGTCACGATCTCCTGCGCTCTCTCGTATTTCAGCTTTCCACTCACTCTGGTCCTTGCTGCGACATTCTCCACCGCATTTACGAGACACACAAAGATGGCACTCAACAGCCGAGTGATGACACTTTGAAGGGGTGTCTCGAGGCGATGCTGAGACTGCCGGCACACGGCCCAGTTTTCATTGTCCTAGATGCGATTGACGAATGTCCAGGCTCGGGGTTCCCCTCTTCTCGTTCTGAGGTTCTCCAACTCGTGAAGGAACTCGTTGGTCTTCGTCTTGGCGGACTTTACATTTGTGCGACCAGCCGTCCGGAGGTCGACATCCGAGCTGTCTTCGAACCCCTGGCGTTTCGTTCAGTCTCCCTACACGACGAAACTGGACAAAAAACAGACATCGCGGAATACGTTCGAACCGTCGTCAACTCGTCCCCGAGTACAGCTATGAAGAGATGGAGAGCAGAAGATAAAAATCTGGTGATTGAGACGCTAACAGAAAGAGCGGATGGCATGTAAGAGCGTCAAGGTATTCTATGCTAAAAGTCGTTTCTTACCTTTTCGTACAGGTTTAGATGGGTATACTGCCAGTTGGAGACGCTGCAATATTGCTTTCCGCCCAACCTTCGTCAATTTCTCAATGAATTGCCCGAGTCCCTGGACGAAACGTACGACCGTATACTGAAGGGCATTAATAAGGCTCAAAAGAATAACGCGCATCGACTGTTACAGTGCCTTACTGTCGCTTCCCGACCCCTTCGCGTCGAGGAGCTCGCGGAGCTGCTAGCATTTGATTATCAAGCGTCGAGCTCGGGAGGAATTCCGAAATTGAGAGAGGACTGGCGGTGGGATGATCAAGAGGAGGCCATACTGTCAACCTGTTCTAGTTTGATCGCTATCGTCCCTGGCAATGATTCGCCAGTCGTACAATTTTCACACTTTTCAGTGAAAGAATACCTCACGTCACCTCGTCTCGCGCAGTCACCACATCGGGACGCTTCGCAATTTTATATTGACCTCGAGCCGGCACATACGATCATGGCGCAAGCATGTCTGGCGACACTTCTCCAGCTGGACGAGCACGTTGGAAAGAGCGACGTCAATGGGCCTCCTCTAACGAAATACGCTGCTGAATACTGGGTGGACCATGCACAATTCGGGAAAGTGTCATCACGCGTAGATGACGGGATGAATGATCTATTTGACACCTCCAAGCCGCATTTCGAAGCGTGGATCCGGGCGCACGACATAGACGAAGGCTGGTCCGCAGTCTATCAGCCACGTGATCTCGTTGTTGGTTCCCTACTTTACTATGCCGCATTCTGTGGGTTCTATGAGCTGACGGACCGTCTGATTATGAAACACCCCGAACAGGTGAATACGGCTGTTGGTCAAGTCATCGCCCCGCTTCCGGCAGCTTTGTCCAAGAGACACTTCCATGTCGCGGATTTACTCCACACACATGGTGCAGTTGTGGATGTTCAAGACTATTACAAGAGAACTCCACTATTCGCGGCGTCGCAATCCGGACAGGTCGATGTCATGCGATGGCTACTCGAGCACGGCGCAGATGCAAGTTCTCGGAACGATGGCCTCTGCACACCGCTGTGCCATGCGGCGTGCAATTTTCATCTCGACGCTGTTCAGGTTCTACTCGAATATAACGTAGACATCAACTCGCAGGACTCTGCAGGCCAGACCCCGTTGTATGAGCTCTTAGACAGTGGCTCTTTCACGGGACTTGAAGGAGAGCAAGTCGACATCGTTCGGCGGCTCCTGGAGCATGGAGCCGACCCAAATTTACCTGACCGCAATCACTCAACTCCGTTGCATAAAGCCTCGTCCCGTGGGTTCCTGGTGGTCGCTCGACTGCTACTCAGTTACGGAGCCACGGTAGATGAGAAGGATGATGGTGGCAGAACCCCATTTCAAGTAGCCGCGTCAGAAGGACACGATGAAATCACTAAACTGTTGTTAGAACATGGCGCTGTGTCTCAGCCGTAGTATACACGCCCTTTCCGTTTCCACATTTCGAGATCTATTACTGTACCATAAGGCTTTGAATAGGTGCCTGACTGTAGTGCGACCGTGCTGAATTTATACGTGGACCTTATCAACGATATCTCTAAGCGGTGTTCAACCCAACGGGAGAAACGCGACTTCCGTACCGACCACTTTTCACAACTTAGCGCCAACATATATGCCGTAATGGAAACATTGTAGCGTTCCACCTGAGATGGGTGCGTGCACGCGATACAGACTGTAAAAGATAATGCAACGTAAGATGTGATAAACTCCAGATCGACGTGCAGGGCCAGTAGGCGCGCTCATTTCCGCTTCGTGAGTACTTTCGTCACAGCAGTCTTGATAATGCCACGAATGCGCCGCTATGACAGCGAGGCGGGCGCACGGGTGCGTCAATAAGCTCCTGCCCGCGCGACCTGTGCACACACGCGATCCGCACGCCTTGCACGAGTACCTCGTCCACGACATCCTGCAACACACGCTCCTCGCCTACGATATCAAACGACGGCGCATCACGAAGCGCCGGGGTACCGGGCTTCGGAGCCTTCGCGGTCGCGGGTGCTGACGGCGCTGCAGATCGCAGGTGGAGGTAGACGCGAAGTGAGGCGGGCGGGCGTGCAAAGGAATCGTGATGGCCTCTATCCTGGTCGAAGATCGCGCGGATCGCGCGCATGTTCTCGTGTAGTGGATCAAGATTAATGACGTGTTCCGAAGGATGTTGGTGCCCTCCGAGGTGGAGATCGTGATGAGCGCAGGGATCGCGGTAGAGAAAACGAAAGAGGTGCCATTGATGCGCTGGGTGTGATCGACGATACGCGAGCCTGCGCACAACCCGCCGGACTATTCGCGACCGAGACAACAAACATGTCTATTTGCGTGACCTGCAGGACATAGCCCTCAGTTACGACACTGGGAAAAGTATGAGACGCGTACTGAAACGTTATAGAGTTCTGTAAGTCCGCGTCCGGTTCGACCTACTGTACCGAACGAGAAGCTGTCATCTAGGACCAGGCGGTACTTGTGCTTGGCTTCAGTTCGATCTATTCATAAGAACAAGGGAGTCTGGCAGAAGGTAATCATACTCTCTCTGATCGCACAGAACTCACAAATTTTGTCAATTCAACCATAGCCCTGCCCTTTCAAAGATACCCTCGATACAAAGAGTGTCGTGAGGACTTGACGGAACAGTATGGAAAGCAAGAGTGAGCAGCTTCATTTTTCATATTCGAGATTTCGGCTAAGCTAAGCCGAGATCCGGCGCCGGATATCCGGTATCCCAAATCCGACTCCGATTTCAAATTATGTAATTCGTCCCTGGGACCATCGTCCCGGGACCTTCGACATACAGACACATTCAAGTTGTGCTCGTCGTCGTCAACAGCGAGCACGCTGCCAAAAATTTCCAATATATTTTCAAACTAAATTAGCACAAACGAAAAGTTTACAATTTATTTCTTAATAATATTAAATTACAATAATAAATACTACAAATCCAAGCCGGGAGACCGACGGCGCGATGCCGAATGTGAGGGGGGGGAGGGGAGAAGGCGAGGGAGAAGGCGAGGGAGAAGGCGAGGGAGAGGCGAGGGAGAGGCGGAGGGAGAGGGAGAGGGAGAGGCAAGGGCGGGAGAGAGGGAGGGGGCGGAGAGGGGGCGGGGGCGAGAGAGCGATAGAGGGAGAGGGCGGGAGAACGGGAGAACGAGAGGCGGGAGAGAGGTCGAGGGCGATTCAGAGAGAGGGCGGGAGAGGGACAGGCGGAAGGGAGGGCGGGAGGAGGGACAGGGACAGGGATAGGCGGCGGGAGGAGAACGGGAGAGGAGATGAACGGGAGGAGGGAGAGGGCGGGAGAGAGGGCGAGAGAGGGAGAGGGCGGGAGTGCGGGAGAGGGCGGGAGTGCGGGAGAGGGAGAGGCGGGAAGGAGGGGGAGAGAGGGGGAGGCGAGAGGGTGGGAGAGGCGGGAGAGGGTGGGAGATGTGGGAGAGGGAGGGAGAGGCGGAGAGAGGGAGAGGGCGAGAGGGCGAGAGAGGGAGTGGCGAGAGGGCGAGAGAGAGCCACAGGAGAGGGCGGGAGAGACGGCGAGGGAGACGGAGAGGGCGGGGGACGGAGGGACGGAGAGAGAGGGAGGGAGAGACGGAGAGGGAGGTAGAGGTGGGAGGGAAGGAGAGAGACGGCGAGGGCGAGACGGCGAGAGAGAGAGAGAGGGCGGGAGAGAGCCAGAGGAGGGGGCGGGAGAGACGGCGAGGGCAGGAGACGGTGAGACGGCGAGAGTGGGAGGGAGACGGCGAGAGGAGGGCGAGGGCGAGACGGCGAGAGTGGGAGACGGCGAGAGAGGGCGAGAGGAGGGAGCGCGAGAGAGGGCGAGGGCGGGAGAGGGCGAGAGGGCGGGAGAGGGCGAGAGGGCGGGAGAGGGCGAGAGGGCGGGAGAGGGCGAGAGGGCGGGAGAGGGCGGGAGGGCGGGAAGAGGGAGAGGCGGGACGGACGGACGGAGAGGAGAAGGCGGGAGGAGGGTGAGGGTGAGAGAGGGTGAGGGTGAGAGGGCGAGAGAGGGTGAGGCGGGAGAGGGAGGGTGAGGCGGGAGAGAAGGTGAGAGCGAGAGGGCGAGAGGGTGAGGGCGAGCGGGCGAGAGGTCGAGAGAGGCGAGGGCGAGAGGGTGAGAGAGAGGGGGGGTGGGAGAGAGCCAGAGGAGGGGGCGGGAGAGACGGCGAGGGCAGGAGACGGCGAGACGGCGAGAGAGGGAGGGAGGGAGAGAGCGGCATAACACAGGTTAACTATCAGAGAACTATCGGATAGGACTTGACAGCCTGACTTACGATGCTGCGTGCCAGTGGGTAGAGCTCGTATTCTACCTTCCATGTCACTGCGAGGTGGTTCATGCCTCCTTGGAGGTCCTTCAGCTTCGTGTGAGTATGGAAATCTGGATGCTTGACGATATGGCGGGACTTATCGACTTCCGCGTGCTTCAAGTTCTTTTGAGTGATTCCTCCGTTATCCCCAGCCCAGCGTTACATACCCCTCCTCGCCTTCCCTCTCTCACCCTCTCACCCTCCCCTCTCTCGACCTCACCCTCCTCCCGCCTTCTCCTCTCCGTCCGTCTGTCCCGCCTCTCCCTCTTCCCGCCCTCCCGCCCTCTCCCGCCCTCTCGCCCTCTCCCGCCCTCGCCCTCTCTCGCGCTCCCTCCTCTCGCCCTCTCCCGCCCTCTCCCACTCTCGCCGTCTCGCCCTTGCCCCCCTCTCGCCGTCTCGCCCTCGCCGTCTCTCTCCTTCCCTCCCGCCTCTCCCTCTCCCTCCCTCCCTCTCCCTCCTCTCCCTCCTCTCCCTCCCTCTCGCCTCTCCCTCCCTCTCCCTCCTTCCTGCCTCTCCCTCTCCCGCACTCCCGCACTCCCCCTCTCTCCCGCCCTCTCCCTCCTCCCGTTCATCTCCTCTCCCGTTCTCCTCCCGCTGCCTATCCCTGTCCCTGTCCCTCCTCCCGCCCTCCCTTCCGCCTGTCCCTCTCCCGCCCTCTCTCTGAATTGCCCTCGACCTCTCTCCCGCCTCTCGTTCTCCCATTCTCCCGCCCTCTCCCTCTATCGCTCTCTCGCCCCCGCCCCCTCTCCGCCCCCTCCCTCTCTCCCACCCTTGCCTCTCCCTCTCCCTCTCCCTCCGCCTCTCCCTCGCCTCTCCCTCGCCTTCTCCCTCGCCTTCTCCCTCGCCTTCTCCCCTCCCCCCCCCTCACATTCGGCATCGCGCCGTCGGTCTCCCGGCTTGGATTTGTAGTATTTATTATTGTAATTTAATATTATTAAGAAATAAATTGTAAACTTTTCGTTTGTGCTAATTTAGTTTGAAAATATATTGGAAATTTTTGGCAGCGTGCTCGCTGTTGACGACGACGAGCACAACTTGAATGTGTCTGTATGTCGAAGGTCCCGGGACGATGGTCCCAGGGACGAATTACATAATTTGAAATCGGAGTCGGATTTGGGATACCGGATATCCGGCGCCGGATCTCGCTTAGCTTAGCCGAAATATCGCTTAGCTTAGCCGAAATCTCGAATATGAAAAATGAAGCTGCTCACTCTTGCTTTCCATAGAACAGAGAGCGCCGGAGCTGGTGAACGTAACCGTGACGTAAGCAAATCACTCCCGTTGATAACCTCTTCAACAGCCAACAGACTCGCGCCCAAGCAACAGCAACAACGACGTGTTCCTCCATCCATTTTACCGCTTTCACCGGCTGTCGGCCATCGATATCGTGAGTCGGCGCTTTGCTCAACTTAAACTTTGATGGCCAAAGCCAGTCACCACATCAGAGCGCTTCATGGCCCCATTCAACGACATAATTCATTCTGCACGCACCTGTAACACACGCACCACCCCCTCAACAACCTGCACCGCCGCCGCCGCCTGACGAGCATGCACCGCTGCTGCCTGACGAGCCTGCGCCGCCGTCTCCCGAGTCTTCCCTAACATCGCTGTCGTCGTCTCGTGTGGTCTCGGAAGACTTGCAACTTGATGTGGCTGACCCTGAGCCAGAACCCGAGCCGGAACCCGAGGTACGACGCAGCTCTCGAGCGTGCAAGCCGTTGCGTTGCCTCCGCGATATCCAGGAGGGAGTGGCTGTGTCGTCCACTCGTCGTACTGACCCGGCCTTACCCAGGGGAGTTTCGTTCCCAGGGGGGTTTGGTGGTGATGAGGAAGAAGCCAACGTGGCTGTCAGTGGTGCGTGGTCGGTCGAAGCTGGATTACCAGTCCTGCGTGAGAACTGGGTCGGATTTGAGGTGGCTCTTGTGGCCGAGACCTCGGATTCCGAGGCAACCAAACCACGTAACCTCGCAGAGGCGAAACGTCGCCCTGACTGGCCCCTCTGGGAGCAGGCCATCTGCGAAGAACTTGACACCCTACACACCGCCGGCACCTGGACACTCGAGCACCTGCCACCCGGAGCGAACCTCGTAGGCTCCAAGTGGGTCTTCAAGGCGAAGAAGGATGCCTCGGGGAGGGTCGTGCGCTACAAGGCACGACTCGTTGCGCAGGGTTTCAGCCAGGTGGAGGGGGTCGATTACTTCGACACCTATGCCCCTGTGGCTTGGCTTCCCTCGTCGCGTGCGGTCATCGTGATGGCGAACCGTCTCAGGCTGGAACTGCACCAAGTCGACATTAAGGGTGCGTATCTGAATGGGGAGTTAACCGGCAAAGAAGTCCTGTATATGTGTCACCCACCTGGATACCCCGAGGACAACACCGGGTGAGTCCTCTGACTTCGCAAGTTGTTGTATGGGCTCAAACAAGCCAGCCGAAGGTGGTATCAGAAATTCATTTCTATTCTCACCGGCCTTGGATTTTTGCAGTGCAGAGTCGACCAGGCTGTCTTCTACAAGCACAACAAGGCCCCAACTGTTTTCATTGTCATCGCTGTGCATGTGGATGACTGCACCATCGCCGCCAACAGCATCTCAGCCATCGACGCTCTCAAGACCGGGCTCTGGAAGCATGTCGAGGTTATGGACCTCGGTGAGCTGCACTGGATGCTCGGAATCGAGGTGTGATGTGATCGAGTGGGTGGGACTGTGCACCTGTCCCAACGCTCCTACATCGACTTGATCCTGCAGCGCTATGGGTTCGATGATGTGAAACCAGTGTCCACCCCATTCGACACTCAAGTCCGGCTCACTCTCGAGCAGGCCCCGGCGGATGCGGTTGAGTTTGCAATGATGCGCAACGTGTGCTACCACAAGGCCGTCAGTGCGCTCAACTGGGCAGAACTTGCTTCACGCCCCGATATCGCGTTTGCGTGGCCACTGTGGCCCGTTTCTCAGCCAACCCCGGGATGGTGCAGCTTATCTCAACAGAACATATCGTCCAAGCTGTCCGAAGCCACGGAATACTCCAACACTCCCCCTCAAACCGCACGAAGTCCTAGGCACTCTGCAAAGTGCTTGACCTTCAGGGAGGGGAGCGCCTTGGTAAGGGCATCTGCAACCATGTCGGTGGTTGGCCAGTAGACAAGGCACAGTGCGCCGCTCTCCACCACCCAGCAAATAAAATGGTACCACACGTCGATGTGCTTCGTGT
The DNA here is from genome assembly GCA_015025155.1 of Lactarius quietus. NCBI lineage: Eukaryota > Fungi > Basidiomycota > Agaricomycetes > Russulales > Russulaceae > Lactarius > Lactarius quietus. The sequence goes on from WITN01000216.1 coordinate 70,656, forward strand.
AGGCGTGGTATTGATGGTCGCGTGTCAAAGCAATTGCCGACTGGTTGTCTGAAAACAACATCGTCGCGTCCGCGATGGGCTTGAAGACCTCGGCAAGGAGGTTCCAAAGCCACAGCGCTTCCTTCATGCTGTGGGTCGCAGCGACATACTCGCTCTTGGTCATTGATAGGGAGATGATCTCCTGCTTCTTCGAAGACCATGAAATGGCCCTGCCATCAATGAGGAATGCGTACCCAGTGATGGCACGGCGGTCCTCCGACATGCTCCCATCGGTGTCGGCATATCCGACCAGGGTGCACCGAGTCTCGCCATAAGTGAGCCATAGGTCATGTGTGCCTACAAGGTAGCGAAAGATACACTTTACAGCATTCCAATGCGCCATCCCAGGGTTGGCTGAGAAACGGGCCACAGTGGCCACCGCAAACGCGATATTGGGGCGTGAAGCAAGTGCTGCCCAGTTGAGCGCACCGACGGCCTCGCGGTAGCGCACGTTGCGCATCATCGCAAACTCAACCGCATCCACCAGGGCCTGCTCGAGAGTGAGCCGGACTTGAGTGTCAAATGGGGTGGACACTGGTTTCGCATCGTCGAACCCATAGTGCCGCAGGATTGAGTCGATGTAGGAGCATTGGGACAGGTTGTCACGTACTGACATCGTCTCGCCTTCAAACAACATCAAGACATGCCGCTGCATGCATGAACACTGGAAGGATTGCCAAGATTACCCCGAAGCACACAAGTGGGTAGGCAAAGACCCAGAGTATGATTGTAACGTTTCTACCAAATGTTGTTCCGACTTGGAACTCTTGATGACCTTGAACCAAATAACAGACCGACGGCAGTTGAATAACGATGGTTGAACACGAAAGACGAACCAAAGGGCAATGGCTTCGCCTTATACTGGAAGGATACAACAGGGATCTTCAAGATATGAGAGGACAGACCACACAAGGATCAACAAGATGAGAGGAACAGGCAAACTAGCCAACACTTCAATTGTTCTCAAGGTAAACTCAAGGTAGACTTTAAGACAACGAAGATAAGGTCTCGTCTATCAAGACAGAGCACCTTATATACACTACAGGGCTGACTCCTAATCTGAGTCCCAAACAATAACAGGTATCGTACCATATCGTATCGTCCAATCAGCTATCAGGGATAACGACCCAAGCAACATACAGTACATGAGGCATAAGGCCCCACTATGAGTCAGTGATAACAAAGTATATGACTCACTATCGTCCAATGATCGTCCGGCGCAACATCAGCGCATGATAAGTACAGCCATCAGGCAACATCAGAATGTTCCAATCAGAAAGAACCTTAAACAGGACAGAGCCTAACCATGTTGGGAATCCTGCATCCAACTATACTGTAACGTCCCAGGTCACAGTAAGTATCTGACCTAACCCATAAGCCAGGGGACGTTGGGAAAGGCCAGGAAAGTGTAGCGATCGAGCATGGTAAGGGGGATGACGAGTCGCTCCCTAATACTTACCAAGGTAGTATGGACGATGACTGATGGCATTACTGTACGATGACTGATGGCTTACTATATGATGACTGAACAACCGTGGACGATTACCTAGCAGACTAGTAGTAGTGGCGGTCTCTGTTACATATCGCCTCTGGCGGTCATGTGACATTCGCCGCATCAGGACCGGGATGCGCGCAGGCCGACGAAGGCACGGAAGGAACGCCGGAAGATCGCGTGGTTTAAGGCCTTTGGCTGAACCGTCGGGACGGATACCAGCGGGCCAGGGCTTGATCCCCTTTTAGAAGGTGTTCTGGATGGAAGAATCAGGAGGCGCTAGTCCGAAGCGCCCAGCCATATGCTTACTGATGCATTGTTGATGGCTGACTGACGGACTTACTCAGGGACTTAGTAATGGTTATGAAGTACCTTATCATCGCTTACTGATGATGACTGAAGGCTGTTACTCATACCTTACTCATGGACTCATGTGGACACATATCGCTTTAGTCACGCTGACAGCATTAGGCTGTTCAGTTAGTATAAGTACAGTAGTGGGGACAGTAGAGTTCCTCACTTTAGCATTCTCAGATTCCCTCTTCCTAGAGTGGTTCCCTGTTAATAGCTAAAGCAATCACACTCCTTTTGTTGTGGCTTTCCTCTTGCCCTTTGTGGCAATGTTCGAACTATCTATGGCTATTCCCTGCTTAGGGATAGTCCTTGTTCACTGTCAGCTGGTTGAGGACGCACTCTCACCAGCGTCGGCTCTCGTTGACATCAAAGTCGTTCCTGCACCAGGCTGTGCAGAAGGTCTCGTCTGAGCGCCGAGCTCATTCGTAACAGTCTCGTTGATGAAGGCGGACTGCACAGTAGCGTTATAAGGAAGCTATCGACTGTTGTGGTCGATAGCTTGGATTTCTTGTACCACTCTCATCTTGTTATTCAAGTCATGTTCTCTCTCTCTTTATCTCTCGTCCGTTGGGACCATGTATCAAGTGACTACAAACGAACTCCGCCTTCGCGCGTTGAGACGAGACTCTGCCTTCGTGCTAGAGACCGGAAATTGCTGAGTCACCGCGTTCACTCTATGTTGCCTAAGTCAGGCTCACGTGCAGCCCACACACAACATTAAATCCAAGCTCTACTCATATCGAATGCCGTGGCGACCCTCAATACCAAAGACGGCTGGAACTTCCAAGCCTACCGAATCGACTCAAGAGAACGAGATGCACCCACTCGCTACTTGGTAGGACGAGTAAGGTGGCGACATGTACCAGACACAAGGAGGACCGACGAAAACAATACAGGATACTACACGGAAGCAGCCACATTGCAAAGGTATCATCCCGTAGTCTTCAACAAGGAACGGTGCTGCTGGGTAGAACTTAGGTGGAGCAACACCAACAGCTATTTCGAAGCAACACGACCAGCAGCCGACGACTTAAACATCAACATACCATTGACTGAAGCACGGCCAATCGACCAACAAGGACCTATAGACGGTCAAGAAGAAGAGATAAACCTCGAATCGGAACCACCAAGAACCGAGTTACAACTACGATCAACAACACCGGCTGAATCAAGCCATACTAGCGAACGATCGCCAACCCCACAAAGTGAAGGAGTGGAACCCGAAGAAATCGCGGTGCATTCACCAGAAGTAGAAGCACTCGCCACACAAACAGCTGAGTTACACATTCCCGAACCAATTCGGGGGATACCATACAGCTATATGACGACCCAAACTGCAGTATCACCACCCCGTCTTGTCATAAATGAACAGACAGGGCATGTACAGGCATTACAACCAGAAGACATGGAAGCCGCGAATCGAGCAATGGGACCAGACATCCCCGACGCACCAAGCAACACAAATGAACAAAATATGTTCTACGAATTCCGAATCGATCGAAACAGAATACCATCACCTGATAACCGGCCATTCCCACCGTTGCGGCCACCAGGCGGAGGAAGAGGACCCCCAGGAGGAGGACCGCCAGCAGGAGGACCACCTCTAGGAGGACCCGCAGTAGCCCACAACGCACACCCAGGAGGAAACGACAAATTCATTGGTAATCCACCACCCACGTTCACAGGACAAAGGTCGCAAGCCGAGGCCTTCATCCTCCAATGGGAGGTCTACACAGGAGTCAACGCAAACCATTCAGCTATGCTGAATAAATATCAAAAAGCTATGTTGTTCCTCACATACATCCAGGGGAATGCGGTTAACCAATGGGTTATGTCCGCGAGCCGATGGCTTGTCAACGAAGTAGCCATGGGAACCAATCAATTTGATAACAGACTATGGGAGAATCTACTCCACACCTTCCAAAGGCAGTTTGGCGACGTACTCAGCAAAGAACAAGCGCAGGCACAGCTCGACGCCGGAATACATATGAAGGATGGAAAGATCAATGACTACATCGCCCTGTTTGAACAACTTGTTCGACATGCTGGGTACAACATCAACGCCGAACAAATGCTCAAGTACTTCACCAGAGGACTACCAAGAGCACTATACGAAACCATGTACCAACATGATGACCCCAGGAACTATGAAGAATGGAGGGAATCCGCCTTGAAAAGGCAACAAAAATGGATTCACATGCAAACAGTCAGAGGAAATCTCGACGCCTTCAAGCCAGGACGGGCACACGGAGGAGGCTTAGCTAAGTTACTCGCACCACTAAATGACGACCGAATGGACACCTCTGCAGATCGAGTACGAGGACGATTGGCCAGGGCAGAAGACGTGCTCCAAAACTACAAAAGGAACGATGGGCCACCACCACGACCACCATTCCCACCACACGGAGGGTTTATGCAGAGACAGTTCAAGCGAGATCACAGCCAGACGCAGTGTTACAACTGCCAGAAAATGGGGCACATCAGTCGCGATTGCAGGCAACCACGAAAGCGCCGCGATACGCAAGCACGAGTCACCGAAACCGCACCAACTAAAGAAGAAAAGGCAGCGGAATGGTTACGAGGAGTTGCTGGAGACGATGAAGAAGTAAAAGACCTGGTCCTTCAGCAGTTGATGGGACAGGATTTTGGAAACCTGAACCCGGCGGCCTGGGTAAGGGCAATACATTGTAACTCTGTGTACATTATGCGCTACCATTCTATGAGAGTACCAGTGTCAATTCGCGCAAGTTACAATATGGCTGACATCAAAGCATTAGTGGACTCGGGAGCCACGGACAACTTCATCCATCCACAATTCGTCAAACGGATGGGACTAGGACAACGGGCATTAGATAAGCCCAAAAACATCTACAACATCGACGATACCACTAATAAAGCAGGACAGATCACGCATTACCTCACGCTTAATGTGGAAACAGGAGGAACGCAAAGAGAAATGCGCTTTCTCATCACAGACATTGGCAGAGAAGACATACTATTGGGATACCCTTGGCTCGCAACCTATGAACCAAGATTCAGCTGGCGCCATGCCACTATTGACGAAAAGCAACTCCCCATAGTAATACGATCAGTCAATCCAAACGACAAGAAAGCAGTACTGGCAAAGTTGCTCAGTGAAGAGGAAAACGATGCAAAAGTATCACGAATGTTCACCACGGAAACAAAAGAACAAATAATGACAGAACTAAAAGAACAAGCATACGGACGACGATCGGCCGTCGAACTCGCGGTCGACGCCAAACAATATACAAAAAAGGTTGACATACCAAAGGAATACAACCAATACGCAAGGGTGTTCAGTGAAGAAGAAGCAAAGAGGTTCCCACCAAAACGAAGTTGCGACCACGCAATTGACTTCAAAAAGGGAGCACCGGATGTCATCGACTGTAAAGTATACCCAATGACAAGGGTCGAAGACGCGGCACTGGACGAATTCATCGACGAACAAATAGAAAAAGGATATATTCGTCCCTCAAAATCCCCATACGCATCATCCTTCTTTTTCATTAAAAAGAAGGACGGAAAGCTGCAACCCGTACAGGATTACCGAAGGATCAATGAGTGGACAATACGAAATCAATACCCACTCCCCCTCATCGATGACTTGATCAAGGACCTCGGAGGGGCACAGATTTTTAGCAAATTGGATGTCCGACAAGGCTATAACAATATACGAATCAAAGAAGGCGACGAACACAAGGCAGCGTTTAAAACACACCGAGGGCTCTTTGAGCCAACCGTCATGTACTTTGGACTGTGCAACTCACCAGCCACATTCCAGAGCTTCATGAACGAAATCTACCGACTAACGATCGCAAAACATGAAGGCACAGGAACTACAATTAGGGTCTACATGGATGACATAGCTATCGCCACAAAAAGACAACCGCACTCCATAGAAAAACATCAAGAGGCAGTCAGGGACGTTCTAGCCATCACTCAAGAACACGACCTCTTTTTCAAACCAGAAAAATGCGTTTTTAACGCCCATAGCATTGATTACCTGGGGGTAATTCTTGAAGAGGGGGTGACATGTATGGACCCCGTCAAAATTTCGGGCGTTCGCGACTGGCAATCCCCATCATCGGTAAAAGACGTACGGTCATTCCTTGGTTTCTGCAATTTCTACCAGCAATTTATCAAAGGCTTCGCCGCTATTGCTAAACCGTTAAATGAACTGACGCGCAAAGATGAACCATGGCAGTGGGGAGAACGACAACAAATAGTGTTTGACACGCTCAAACAAAGGGTTACCACGGAACCTATCCTTGCACACGCTGACCAGACCCAACAATTTGATCTAGAAGTAGATGCATCCGGATTTGCAGTAGGAGCGGTACTGCTACAGAAGAAACAAGACGGAAAACGACACCCAGTAGGATACTACTCAGCAACGCTCAATGCTGCTGAGCGTAACTACAACATCTACAATCTCGAACTACTGGCCATAGTAAAAGCACTTCGAAACTGGAGACACCTACTGGCCGGATCACCCCACAAAGTACGTATATTTTCGGATCATCTCAACCTCCGATATTGGCGAGAGCCCCAGAAAATCAGCCGAAGGATAGCTAGGGAAGTCCTGGAACTGGCCGAATACAACTTCGAAATACATCATGTAAAAGGAACCGCCAATGGAAGGGCAGATGCCCTGTCAAGATGCCCAAACTATGATCAAGGCGAAAAGGACAATGAAAACGTCACGGTCCTACCAGATAAACTGTTCATACGAACCATCAATACTACAAGGCCACAAGACGAACAAAGAATACGCAAATGGGTAGACCCCCATAAGCTAACAAAGGCTGATGGACTATGGTGGTATCAAGGACAAAGACTGGTCATTACGGGAAAACCAGACGAAATCAGAGAAGTAATCCGCATACATCACGATCCTCCAATTCACAGACACCCAGGGATAAATCGGACAAACCAGTTAGTCGAACGACACTACTGGTGGCCGACAATGAAAAACGACATTGCGGAATACGTGCGAGGTTGTGCCGATTGTCAACGACACAAGGTCAATACACAAAAGACAAAAGCGCCGTTACAACCAATATTCCCAAAACCAGAAGCAACACCGTTTGAAGTAGTGGCGTTAGACTTCACCACAAAGCTCCCCAAATCACGAGGATACGATGCCATCCTAACAGTCACTGACCACGATTGTTCCAAGGCATCCATATTCATACCATGCAGCGAAGAAATATCAGGAGAAGAGACGGCAATTCTCTATGCCAAACACGTAGTGGCTCGGTTTGGACTACCCTCAAAAATTATCAGTGACCGAGATCCCTGATTCGCATCCAAGTTCACCAGAGAACTGTGCCGAACGTTGGGGATACAACAGAACATCTCAACAGCCTATCACCCTCGAACCGATGGACAATCAGAACGCAACAACCAATGGTTGGAACAATACCTTCAATTCTGGGTCAACGAAAGGCAGGACAACTGGGCCAAATACCTAGCGCTGGCAGAATTCGCACACAACAACTGGACCAATGAGTCCACACGTGAGTCGCCGTTCAGATTACTGATGGGATATCACCCACGTACTGATTGGACAGATAAGCTGTCGCCAATACCACGAGTCGAGGCAAGACTGAAACAATTGAAAGAGATAAGACAACAAGCACAAGGACAAATGAAGAAGGCGCAACAGTCATGGATCAAAAATCGTGACACACCCAAGTATCAGGTGGGAGATAAGGTCTGGCTTGAAGGACGCCACTTGCGCACCAATCAACCAACCACGAAGCTTGCGCCCAGGAGACACGGACCGTTTACGGTAGCCCAGGTGATGTCTCCCGTCAATTATCGACTAGAACTTCCCACACAGTGGAGCATCCATGATGTGTTTCACACAGATCTCCTCACACCTTACAAAGAAACAGTGACTCATGGCGCAAACTATCAACGCCCACCACCTGAATTAATTGATAACGTGGAAGAATACGAGGTCGAAAAAGTACTAGACTCAAGACGACATGGCCGTGGGCGCAAACTACAATACCTAATCAAGTGGAAGGGATACGCCGACTCGGATAATCAGTGGGTCCCGTGGAACGATGTCCATGCGGAGGAAGAGATAAGGAAGTTCAAACACAATAACCCACGGGCTGAAATACACTTAAAAGCAGCCTTGACAGAATGACCTACATCACCAACCCCCCATACAATGGCTCATGTCCCACTCACCCTTATCACCATTGACGACATCCCCAACGTCAACACCCTCACCACGTACGACTCCACCAACAACGTGGACGACCCCTTCTGCTCGGCCATCGAACATGTCAGAGCAGTCGCAGAGCAAGATCGAGACGAGCGGGAACAACAAGAGCGAGACCTGGCCGAGGCTCGCCAGCGATTCCCCACACCCGCTAGCGGAAGAGTGGAGACAGATGAGGAAGGACTACGGGTTGCTGAAGGAGGTCATGACCTCATGGTGACTGGATCAGGTGACGAGGATGACGCCGAAGGAGAGACGGATGAGGATACAGCGGCTGACGAGGCAAGTATCCTCCAGCCCTCCACCGCCTTCACGTCCACCACCGCTGTCGATCGATATGACAGCGACGAGTCCTCCGATGGCTCGTACCACGACGCCCACGTCATCTGTACCCGATGCGACAACCCACAAAGCTACTGCCATTGCGCTCCCATGCGTATCCCCCCTCGAATCAACAACGAAGACGACAACACTGCCGAAGAAGCCGTGGATGATGAAGAGCGATCACCGCCGATTGCTGTCATCTATGGACCGACAGCCGAGAGCAGCTACGAGGCACGAGGCCTACCACCATACCGAGAGGCACGCGACCCCTCACCCATCACTACACGCCGAGCGAATGCGCCGGGGCGCCCTGTCCGTACCTTATCGCCTACCCCCGGCGGATTCGTCCTCAACAACGGGATGAACTGGGTCCCCATGGTGATCGAACATGAGGGGCGTCGCATCCCCACCAGATACGTGCAGGTAAGGATGCTCGACAACCCAGAAGTCTTCAAGACGATGGGGCGGTACTCGCCAATATACCGCGGGGACATACACGCCGAACCATGTCGGGACATGGGGCCCGCAGCTGAGTACACCCATGAAGAACTGCAGTACCTCCGCGCTGACTTCCGGGGACGGTGCCAGGTCGATGAAGCCCTTGCTAGGCTGGGGGATATCTCCCTTGCCGCCAAAGTAAGGTGCTACCGCGCATCTCAGGAAGTCATCAAGGAGTTGGAAGCGGCGATCAAGAAGCTCGAAGACGACATCTTCGTGCACGTTGATCGCTCGCGACACTTGGCAAAACGATTGGGTAGGGCTCACGCCCTCCTGAGAATATGGGACGAACACGAGACGGACGTCGGGCTGACCACGGTGCCTAATTGGGTAGTGGAGCGAGGGCGCTCACCCTTGTGAAGGGGGTGATGTAACGTCCCAGGTCACAGTAAGTATCTGACCTAACCCATAAGCCAGGGGATGTTGGGAAAGGCCAGGAAAGTGTAGCGATCGAGCATGGTAAGGGGGATGACGAGTCGCTCCCTAATACTTACCAAGGTAGTATAGACGATGACTGATGGCATTACTGTACGATGACTGATGGCTTACTATATGATGACTGAACAACCGTGGACGATTACCTAGCAGACTAGTAGTAGTGGCGGTCTCGCTGATGAAGGCAGACTGCACAGTAGCATTATAAGGAAGCTATCGACTGTTGTGGTCGATAGCTTGGATTTCTTGTACCACTCTCATCTTGTTATTCAAGTCGTGTTCTCTCTCTCTTTATCTCTCGTCCGTTGGGACCGTGTATCAAGTGACTACAAACGAACTCCGCCTTTGTGCATTGAGACGAGACTCTGCCTTCGTGCTAGAGACCGGAAATTGCTGAGTCACCGCGTTCACTCTATGTTGCCTAAGTCAGGCTCACGTGCAGCCCGCACGCAACATATACCCTCTCAGGAATTATATCTCGACCTGAGGCAATCGCTGTTCCCCCGTGACTTATCCTTTAGACCAGATCCACGTGGTCTGGGGGTTGCTGATCACATGATTAATCACGTGACCCAGACTGACACATTCCTAGACGAATGACATCGCAAGTGTTGTTATCCACAATGAAATGGTCGTCGGTACTCAACAATCGCGCAACCTCATATGTCTCGTCTGCATCCAATCTCAGAGACTCTTCATCTTCTTCTTCTTCAGTGAATCGCACTTCCGGGGGGTCTTCAGCCTTCACAGGCAACGCAAATCATACTTTCATTGGCTTGGTGACACCACTGGCCATGACACGTGATCCGCACGTGACAATGATGAAGAAGAGCAAGTACGCGCCCTTGTATGGGCTGCAGGAACAGACGAAGAAGACTACCTTGAAGGAGGAGAAGCATTGAGGATCGCCCAGCTTGTGAGTGGAATGCTAGTTCATGCAGAACCCTCCAGTGCTGGCCCCTCTACTACAGGATGTATGAAGGTCACGTGATCATATCACATGATAGTCCCAGGTCATGGCATGTATCTGACCTAATCCATAAGTCATGGGACTTTGGTTGTGTTTGTTGGATGGAAGATTATGGAAGACCATGGTAGGCATGAGATCGGATGTGGAATTCCCGATAGCTGAAGGTCTGGACAATTCCCAGTATGGGTCGATTCTGATGGAAGGCATTCTGATGTGCTGGTATTGCGCCGAGACATTTGCTATCTTGTTATCTTGTGTTTTGATGTCATTTGTGAGTCATATGGTTGTTTCTTATCTCTGACTCATGTGAGGCCGTATGCCTCATGTACTGTATGTTTCATGATAAGCCCCTGTGGCTTGATGGACAATTCTCATTGGCAGATTAGGTTGTGAGTCATGTTTACTATAGTTCGAGCTCGGTTAGAATACTGTCTTGGAGTACTATAAGTAGTTGGCAGGTTTCGCCAGTAGTCATTAGCTTAGTTGTCTTTGACTTCCACCTGTATTCCTCTCAGGCATAGCAAAGCATTCTTATAGCAGAGTCATTGGTCATTGTGACTATTCTTCTCTCATTGTTCACTTGTGTCAAGAGTTATCTTCAAGTGATGTTGTATAAGGGGACCATCTGTGGTTATTCGCCCTTCTCAAGTTGTTCCTAGGTTGCAAGCCATGCGCTTGGCTTAGAAGTGATACAAGGAAAGCCTTCGGGTTCAAGTCGAACCAACATTCAGTGGAAACATTACACAGGTGCACAGTCCCACCTGCTCGATCACATTGCACCTCGATTGCGAGCGTCCAGTGCAGCTCACCAAGGTCCGTAACCTTGACATGCTTCCAGAGCCCGGTCTTGAGAGCGTTGATGGCTGAGATGCTGTTGGCGGCGATGGTGCAGTCATCCACGTGCACAGCGATGACAATGAAAATGGTTGGGGCCTTGTTGTGCTTGTAGAAGACGGCCTGGTCGACTTTGCACTGCGAAAATCCGAGGCCGGTGAGAATAGAAATGAATTTCTGATACCACCTTCGGCTGGCTTGTTTGAGCCCATACAACAACTTGCGAAGTCGGAGGACTCGCCCGGTATTGTCCTCGGGGTATCCAGGTGGGTGACACATATACAGGACTTCTTCGCCGGTTAACTCCCCATTCAGATATGCACCCTTAATGTCGACTTGGTGCAGTTCCAGCCTGAGACGGTTTGCCATCATGATGACCGCACGCGACGAGGGAAGCCAAGCCACAGGGGCATAGGTGTCGAAGTAATCGACCCCCTCCACCTGGCTGAAACCCTGCGCAACGAGTCGTGCCTTGTAGCGCACGACCCTCCCCGAGGCATCCTTCTTCGCCTTGAAGACCCACTTGGAGCCTACAAGGTTCGCTCCGGGTGGCAGGTGCTCGAGTGTCCAGGTGCTGGCGGTGTGTAGGGTGTCGAGTTCTTCGCGGATGGCCTGCTCCCAGAGGGGCCAGTCGGGGCGATGTTTCGCCTCTGTGAGGTTACGCGGTTTGGTTGCCTCGGAATCCGAGGTCTCGGCCACAAGAGCCACCTCAAATCCGACCCAGTTCTCACGCAGGACTGGTAATCCAGCTTCGACCGACCACGCACCACTGACAGCCACGTTGGCTTCTTCCTCATCACCACCAAACCCCCCTGGGAACGAAACTCCCCTGGGTAAGGCCGGGTCAGTACGACAAGTGGATGACACAGCCACTCCCTCCTAGATATCACAGAGCCAACGCAATGGCTTGCACGCTCAAGAGCTGCGTCGTACCTCGGGTTCCGGCTCGGGTTCTGGCTCAGGGTCAGCCGCATCAAGTTGCAAGTCTTCGAGACCACACAAGATGACAACAGCAATGTTAGGGAAGACTCGGGAGACGGCGGCGCAGGCTCGTCAGGCGACAGCGGTGCATGCTCGTCAGGTGGCGGCGGCGGTGCAGGTTGTTGAGGGGGTGGTGCGTGCAGCGGTGCAGGTGCAGGTGCAGTGGATGGCTCAGTCAGTGGGACATCCGAGGCAGCCATGGGATAGCCATGGCTTACATAATTGATACTCCAACCGACGCTTAGAGTCTTAAATCATTGATACTCCAGCCGACGTTGGCCAACGCATGAGATTCTTCATGTTTCATACTCCAGCCGACGTCGGCTGAAAAAGCGGGCGGTCCACCAGCCTTATTTGATGGGAAACAATGATAGAAGAGTGTAGGCGATATGGAGGATGGACAGGTGGGCCACCCGACACCCATATATGACTGGATATGATACTTCAGCTGATGTTGGCTGAAAAAGTGGGCCACGTGCCATTGTTATTTGACTGAAAACATTGATTTAAGAGTTTGGGTGTAATACAAAGTATGCAGGATGTACAGGCAGGCCACCCGACCTCCATACATGACTGGAAATGATCAAATTAAAGTATAGGTGCTGTGTTAAGTATTTGGGAGATATGAGCAGTACATCAAACCATATATTGTGACTGCATGGATTGGGGGCACACACAAGACATGATATGATGAATGCTACGTCATGGAAATGTGATAGTTTCGAAGGAATACCATATGAATACATCTCCATACATTTCTGGAACCTAGCAACTTAGTGTTAAACTTGCAGCTGGTTGGGTGGACTGGCACACAGCATAAGATGCTAATATTGAGAGAGTAAGTAAACTACTTGCCTGGCACACAGTGTAAGATGCTGGGGTGCCAGAGCGTACAGGAGCGTGCTTAAATACATAGGAGAGGAGTCGTAAATACATGTGAAAAGGGAGGTGCAGACACCCACACTCCTAGGGAAATAAATCAAACGATGTATTACAGTGATTGTCACTGATCACAAGTCGTATCGTAGTAACTAACTACTGGTATATACATTGTCCATAACCACACGATCGTGCTGTGTCGTGCGCTCACTCGCACATGCAGCATGGCTGACACTGCGACATTGTGGCGTCACGTGCACTCTCGCATGGCACTTCAACACTTAGATGGTATGCTTATGCATCAAGTCATGGCTTTGCCTTGCCAGGCTTCCATGCAATGATAGACATATGTGGATCTCAATCCATTGCACATATGCACACATTGAGATAGAGTATGATCATGAACTAGGACATGGAGTTGAATGGTCCACCGCCATTGCAATGGGACATAATGACTGAGACAGCTATGCTTATGTATGAATGCATGGCTTCACTTGGTCCATCAGCCTTCCAATGATGGCTATAGGTAGCTTTTAATCAGTTGCACAAATGTACACATTGATATAGAACAGGATCATCTACTAGGACATGAAGGTACATGGTCCACCCTCATTGCAATGAGGACATAACAACTGAGACATCCATGCTTATGAATCAACGCAAGGCTTCGCTTGGTCCGCCAGCCCTGCAATCATAACTATAGGTAGCTGTTGATCAGTTGTTCCAATGTACCCATTGAGATAGAGCATGATCATCTACTAGGACAGGAAGGTACATGGTCCACCCTCATTGCAATGAGGACATAATGACTGAGACATCTATGCTCATGAATCAATGCAAGGCTTTGCTTGGCCCGCCAGCCTTGCAATCATAGCTATAGGTAGCTGTCAATCAGTTGCACCAATGTACACATTGAGATAGAGCATGATCATCTACTAGGACATGAAGGTACTTGGTCCCCCCTCATTGCAATGAGGACATAATGGCTGAGACATCTATGCTCATGAATCAACGCAAGGCTTCGCTTGGTCCGCCAGCCTTGCAATCATAACTATAGGTAGCTGTTGATCAGTTGTTCCAATGTAGAGATTGAGATAGAGCATGATCATCTACTAGGACAGGAAGGTACATGGTCCACCCTCATTGCAATGAGGACATAATGGCTGAGACATCTATGCTCATGAATCAATGCAAGGCTTCGCTTGGTCTGCCAGCCTTGCAATGATAGCTATAGGTAGCTGTTAATCAGTTGCTCCAATGTAAAGATTGAGATAGAGCATGATCACCTACTAGGACATGAAGGTACATGGTCCACCCTCATGGCAATGAGGACATAACAACTGAGACATCTCTGCTTATGAATCAACGCACGGCTTCGCTTGGTCCGCCAGCCCTGCAATCATAGCTATAGGTAGCTGTTAATCAGTTGTTCCAATGTACCCATTGAGATAGAGCATGATCATCTACTAGGACAGGAAGGTACTTGGTCCACCCTCATTGCAATGAGGACATGACAACTGAGACAGCTATGCTTATCTATCAATGCAAGGCTTTGCTTTGTCTGCCAGCCTTGCAATCATAGCCATAGGTAGCTGTTGATCAGTTGCAAAAATGTACACATTGAGATAGAGCAGGATCATCTACTAGGACATGAAGGTACATGGTCCACCCTCATTGCAATGGCGACATAACGACTTAGACCATTATCCTTAGGTATCAAGCCATGGCTTTGCCTTGTCTGCCAGGATTGCAATGATAGCTATATGTAGATGATAATCAATTGCACAGATGCACACCTTGAGATGGAATATGATCATTTACCAGGACATTGAGTTGAATGGTCCACCCTCATTCCTATGAGGACATAATAACTGAGACAGCATACTTATCCATAATTCTAAGAATGGCGCCCCACGTGAAGACATGCCTTGGTAAATGAGTACATGCTAGCATTCAGTACATCAGTGCAATGGATTCAGATGTATCCATATCTATGATTGCAAGTATGGCACCCCAGGAGAAGCCATGTGTTGGGACATAAGTACATCCTGTCAATCTATAGGTCTGTGCAATTATCTATATCTATGATTGCAGAAATGGCAGCCTACTTGCCAGCATGTTATGTCAAATATGTCCATGCTATCATTCTGCATGTCAGTGAACTAGATCGAGATGTATTCATATCAATCTTTGCAAGTGGGGTGCTCCACTCTGTGTCCCAACCACCAACATGTTATGTCAAATAAGTAAAGGCTATCATTCTGTCTGTGAGTTCTGAGCATTGAGGTGAATCCATCTACAGCATTGCAAGAGGGGTGCTCCACTCCAAACTATGTCTTGGTGAATGAGTATATAATGTCTCATTCTGTATGTCAGATCAATGGATTTAGATGTATCTATCTCTGTCATTGCAAAAGGGTGCCCAACCTGCCAGCAAGTCATGTCAAATAGGTTCATACTATCATTCTGTGTGTCAGTCCAATGAATGTAGATGTATCTATATCTATCATTGCAGAAATGGCGGCCCACCCACCGGCATGTTATGTCAAATATGTTCATGCTATCATTCTGCATGTCAGTCAAGTGGATTGAGATGTATCAATATCAATCATTGCAAGCAGAGCCCTCCATTTGGCACCCCACCCGCCATGATGTTATACTAACTAGGTTGATGCCATCATTCTATATGTAAGTCAAGGGCATTGAGATGTATCCATCTCCATCATTGCAAGAAGGATGTTCCACTTCGAACTATTTCTTAGCACATAAGTATACTATGTCTCATTCTGTATCTCAGGCCAACAGATTTAGATGCATCTGTATCCATCACTGTAGAAATGGTGGCCTACCTGCCAGCATTTTATGTCAAATTCCTTGATGCTATCATTCTGCATGTCAGTTAAGAGGACTGAGATGTACCTGTATCAATCATTGCAACCAGAGCACTTCATTTGGCACCTGGCCTGCCTTGATGTTATGTTGAATAGGTTGATGCCATCATCCTATATGTAAGTCAAGGGCATTGAGATGTATCCATCTCCATCATTGCAAGAAGGGTGCTCCACTTTAAACTATGTCTTGGTACATGAGTATACTATTTCTCTTTCTGTATGTCAGTACAATGGAATTAGATGTATCTATATCTATCATTTCAGGAATGGCAGCCCACCCACCACCATGTTAGGTCATATAGGTTCATGCTGTCATTCTGTGTGTCAGTGCAATGAAAGTAGATGTATCTATATCTATCACTGCAGAAAGGGTGGCCCACCCACCAGCATGTTATGTCAAATATGTTCATGCTATCATTCTGCATGTCAGTCAAGTGGATTGAGATGTATCAATATCAATCATTGCAAGCAGAGCCCCCCATTTGGCGCCCCACCCGCCATGATATTATGCTAACTGGGTTGATGCCATCATTCTATCTGTAAGTCAAGGGCATTGAGATGTATCCATCTCCATCATTGCAAGAAGGGTGCTCCACTTCGAACTATGTCTTGGCACATAAGTATACTATGTGCATTCTGTATCTCAGTCCAATGTATTTAGATGTATCTATATTTATCATTGCAGAAATGGTGGCCCACCCACCAGCATGCTATGTCAAATATGTTCATGCTATCATTGTGTATGTCAGTCAAGTGGATTGAGATGTATCCATATCAATCATTGCAAGCAGAGCACTCCATTCAGCACCCCGCCTGCCACCATGTTATGTTAAATAGTTTGATGCCATCATTCTATTTGTAAGTCAAGGGCCTTGAGATGTATCTATCTCCATCATTGCAAGAAGGGTGCTCCACTTCAAACTATGTCTTGGTACATAAGTGTACTATGTCTCATTCTGTATCTCAGTCCAATGGATTTAGATGTATCTATATCTATCATTGCAGAAATGGCAGCCTGCTGGACACCATGTTATGTCAAATAGGTCCATGCTATCATTCTGTATGTCAGTGCAATGGATACAGATGTATCCATATCCATGATTGAAAGTATGGCACCTCAAGCAAAACCATGTCTGGGTGCATATCTTACTATTCAAGTCAGAGAAATTGATCCAGATGTATCCATATCCATGATCTCAAGAATGGTGCCTCAGGTTCAGCCATGTCTTGGTAAATGAGTACCTGCTATCACTCTGCACATCAGTGCAATGCATACAGATGTATCCATATCTATGCTCACAAGACAGGCGCATCAGGTGAAGCCATATCTTAGTACATGAGTACATCGTAGAATGCCTGTACTTTGATATGATCATATCCAGTCATATATGGGCATCGGGTGGCCCGCCTTTACATCCCACATACTTATTATATCACCTAAACTCTTCAATCTATGTTTTCAATCAAATAATCATGGTGGGTGGCCTGCTTCTTCCGCCTACATCAGCTGGATTATCATTTCCCATCATATATGGGCATTGTTTGGCCCGCCTGTACACCCTGCATATCACCCACACTCTTATATCATTGTTTCTCATCAAATAAAGCTGGAGGACCACCCGCTTTTTCAGCCAACGTCAGCTAGAGTATGAAACATGAAGAATCTCACACGTCGGCCGACGTTGGCTGGAGTATCAATGATTTAAGACTCTAAGCGTCGGATGGAGTATCAAATACATAAGCCACTGCTATCCATCATGTGTCCAAGGAAGGTATGTCGAATTTCTGCCCCTCAAGCCTCGCAACCGCAGCAAAGTAGACATTCCACTTGACGCTGACTGACCAATTCGCAGGTCAATAGACACGATGCCCGCGTGACTCAGTGTCAAAACTGATCCATCACCCCTCCTTCACCCACAGGTCCAGCTTAGAACTGTCTGCATTGTCTACCCACACCGTCTCACCGAAACGTTTCAGCCCAGACAAGTCAGGCGGGCTACCGTACAGCGCTTGCCAGGGTGTCTTGCCCCCTAGAGCATGAGTCGATGTGCAATTCTTTAGCCAGGTGGAGTGACGAAGTGCCTCCCCCCACAAGCTCTGGGGAAGACCAGACATGTGAAGGAGTGCCCGCACCTTCTCCACTAGGGTGCGATTAAGTCGCTTGGCAACCTCATTGAGCTGAGGTGTATCGTGGATGGTGAGTCGCCGAGCCGTACCAACGCTGGCAAGGTGCTCATCAAAAGCAGTGCTCAGGTACTCTCCTCCGCGGTTGGAGCGCAAGACCTTAACCGCGGTGCAGTGGTTCTGAGTCCGCGCCCACGCCTCGAACTCCTTGTAGCGAGGGAAGGCGTCGCTCTTCACCGGGAGGAGGTACATGAGGGTGAAATGTGTCGTGTCATCCGTGAAGGTGACAAAATATCATCAACCTCATCAAGTGGCAACTGGGGAAGGTCCCCAAACATTGGTATGTATTTCGTCGCCGAACTGTGCAGCCTGTTTGCTGACTCAGAGTTTTGAAACGGACTGCCAAGTGGCACGCGCAAAAATGCATGCCTCACAATGCTCTTCCCGAGAGCTCGGGTCAAGCACGATCCCAGTTACAAGACCGGCTTCGATGAGCTTGCGCGTGCTAGCGGGTGCGATATGCCCCATGCGCCGGTGCAGCTCCATCACGGTGACAATTTCCACTGCATAGGCTCCCCCCCCCTCATGCGTCACACGGTATAGACCGTGCACACTCTTGGGGATGCGGGCGAGATGTTCACCGGCGCGCGACATGATCTCGAGATGTCCGCTGCCGATTGCGATGTCGTAGCCCAGGCCATCCAAGGCCCTGAGCAAGATGAGCGTGTACCCAACTGACAGTGCATGAAGCACATTCTTCAAGGTGAGCTCGGATTGCCTGCCTCCGCCAGTCGGTGCTCTGATGACCATGTCCCCGGTGCCCAATGCCAGGAACTGCTGACCATTCGCCGCATTCAAATAAAGGGGCGGGTCCAGCATCTGGTAGGTGATGAAGTCATCGCGATAAGGAGAAATATGGCGCGTGGCGCCAGAATCGTAAGCTCGATGCACGGTGTTCATGCCTCCTCCACCTGGGCGATAACGGCAGCTGCAAGTCCACGACTCAACTCCATTTCTTCTGCACCAGGAAGGGTGACGTCAACACCTAGCTCAAGCACGCTGCCGACAAACAGGCCTGACCAGCACCCATCGGACTCGTCATCAGAGACAGCCACAATGTTAGCTGACCCCACAGGCTTGTTCTCGGGCTTGGTATTGTTCGTGTACGCCAGTGGCTGACTCTGCTGTTGGCTGGACTGCCCCAATGACGATGTAAGGCCAGCCCGAGCGTTGTGCCTGAATACCTCTATTTTTCGTATTATGTCTGCCTCATTGCCCGAGTCCTCCCATGCCTTCCCTTGTTTCCTCTTTTAGGTAGCCTCTTTGTATTTAAGTACGCCTGTCTCAACAGAATGAGGAGTCGACTTTTTCCCCTTCTTATTGCACGAAGTTCTAAACCCTCGAAGAGACAAACAGCAGCAATGAGCTAGGTCTACGAAATAGGCAGCTCTAGTCGGTTTGCTCTCGAACATTTTCCTCTTTCTCTTCAAGATCGAATCTCGTCTCCCTTTCCCCTTGGCTGCTGACACCCCTCTGACACCACTGCTTTACCCCACTGCTCTCGGCCGCACAATTCTCACGCACGCACTTTCGAGCGCGTACACCTGGCTGCCCCAGTGAGGCTGAGAGTTTAAAGTGGACTGTCCCCCCTGTTTTACCTGTTAACCCCCTGAACTTCCTGTCTATCGGTCGCCTCTGGTGACCAAACGCATGTCAAAGCAGCCCAAGCTACCACCAAGAGACTCGTCTAAATACGTTCACCATCCAGTCATCACCGGATCACCCCCTCACGATCTCACGTTCTCCAAGTTTCCTCCTTCCGATTTCTACCCGTTCGATCTGTTTCCCTTCCAGTCTCACCCTGCTCATCGTCGATCCTTCGAAATCAGCTGCGATCTCTCCCGATAAGCCACGACTTCGACATATACCTCCATTTCGTCCCCCTCATTTCTTGCCTCTCTTATCGCCAACCATCGCACCCACCAACGAGAATGTATTACCCTTCGAAAGACGACTACAACCCGTACTATGCACCACGCGTTGGACCAGCAGCCATGCCATCGCCTCACTCGAGATCAGCACCGTACTTCTCAGGTCACATCGACACTTTCAAGGATTTCCTGGAGCAATTCGAAGACCTCGCATACTCTTGCAAGTTGACACATCCGGAGCGAGTCGACGCAATTATCCTCTATGTGGCCTCCTCGTTGCGCGATCTCTGCATACAACTTCCCGGGTATCGTTCATATGACTGGGACATCTTTCGCCATTCCCTCATCTATGCCTTCGGCAGCACCATAACGCATCACAAACTCAGGATGGAGAAGCTGCACAACTTCGTCGATTCCTCCTCCAGACACCGGATGACCTCTGAAGCGGACATATCACAATACTATCAGACTTTCTTTGACTACAGTGCCACCCTCGTCCACTCCCGCTACCTCACAAACGAAAATCGCGATGCAGAGTTCTGGTCCGGATTCCATCCCCACGATCGTGAAGTACTTCGCCGTCGACTCTTCGCCCAGCGCCCCTTCCAGCCACTTGACATCCCATTCCCATTTGAAGATGTATACCATTGTGCACGTGTAGTCTTTGCATACGAAGAACGCTTTCCGGTTCGGTCGCAAGAGTCGCAGTTCAAGTCTCGGAGCGTTAGCCACGAAGATCCCTTCTGTCCATATCCCACATCGTATCCCCAGCTTCATTCGTCTTCGTTCTCGTCTCAGGAACTCCACTCGTCTTCATTTTCGACCCCATACTCTCGGCCTTCCACCTCGTGTTTGCCTACGGTTTCGGAGATTCAACGCACGACAACACCCTCGGAGACGAACAATAAGCCCAAGTCCGAGCCCGTGACTGTGCCTTCGATTACTTCGCTGACTTCGCTCTCCCTGCCCGTTTCGTCCTCGCTTGAATCCTCGTGCATCGACGTTGTCCCCAAATTGGTTGTTCTTCCGTGTACTGATGTCGTTGCCGAGCCCGAGCCCGAGACCACGCTTTCGCCCAAATTGCCCATCCCTTTGTCCGGAGGTGATAACACCGAAAACGTGCCCACCCCACCCTTGTCATCGATCGCGCCTGTACCAACTTCGATCCCGTCGGACTTGGACTCCAAATGCCCACCTTCCCCAGTGAGATCAGAGTCGGAAGTTCGGAATCTTCACGCCGAGCCCGAGCCCGAGCGATGTGCACCAACGACTTCTGTTCCTCAGTCATCAACCGCCTCTCCTGGATCCCCGGATACTAGTATCGTCTCTGAGTCCCTGTGCATGCTTCCTGCAAATCCTGCCGTTCTGTCTGTTTCTCTGGCTCCCTCCACAACGTCTTTGTCATTGCATTTAGCTTCAGATACTTCGCCATCCACTGTCGGCTTACCCCTGCGTGCATCCTTGACCCCTGCTGAACATTCGTCTATGTCATTGCCTTCGCCCCTGGCTATTGTGATTTCGCCTTCGCCGGATATTTCGATGCCCAACCCTGTGCTCGTCGCCATGCCCCCAGACCAGCCGCCTTCGTCGACGGAACCTCTCAGCCACTCATCCAAGTTCGAGCCCACACCTGCATGTTCTGTCAAGGTCATTCCGTCGAGTCCTTCGGAATCAGTTTCGGAATCGTGCAAATTCGTCTTCCTCCCTTCACCACTCGGAGTCGTCAGCGCCCCCATTCAGCCCCATACGACGCCACAGGAACAGGCCCTCAGAGTCACGAGATCGAAAGCCACGTGGTCATCTCAACTAGCACCAAACGCCTCGTCCGTGCCACCATCTGCGCTCAAGTCCTCCTGTCCTGAGTTTTCGCCTGCACGCTCTCTTTCGACCGCCAACGTTTCGAGCTCCAGGTTTGACCCTCCAAAGTCGTCGCTTAGCAAGATCCTTTCCATTCTTCCAGCGCCGTCCCTCAAATCTTCCGAGTTGAACGTTCCTATTTCCTCCCACTCTCATTCGCCTCCACCGCAACGACCGCCTGGACTCACGCAAGTCCATTCGGTTTCGCGCCCGTTCAAAGTCGCACCAATCCAAATTTCGCGGACAGTTCCCTCAATTCAGCAACCACGATCGCTCGGAGTCGTCACGCCAGTCAAGTTAGATTCTCGGATTCTCGAAATCGAGCCAGCCCCATCTTCGCCAATTATTCCTTCCATTTCGCAGCTATGCCCACTCGAAGTCACACAGCAAGTCGCAAGCAGCCTGGTTCCTCAACGGTTCAAATGGCAAGAACCTGTGTCGTCTACGAAGTCTTTGAAGCTTCTTCAACGTTCGCCTCTCGTATCCCGGATTCCTCTTTGTCACAGTTCTCTCCATCCAGTCATAGTTCTCTTCGTTTCATCTTCGCGCTCAGTTTCTTCACCGTCACGGCTCTAGTTTTGGCATCCATCAGCCTCTCGAAGACCTTTTTGAGTCACGCGCGCAAGATTCAGAACGACATTCACGACCTCAGCAGCAGTCAGAACGGCAATCTCAAGTCAGGCAATGTCTCCACACCATGGCCTCAGCTCGCGCAGTTCACGCAGCACGCTGCGCGCTTTGTATTCGATCCCGGAGGCTCAGCATTAGTTCGAGCACCACACAAGATCACATGTGGACACAAGTCGAAGATATGCACCCTCGTCATCGCTCGTCGCTCTACCTACGTTTACTTGATACTTTCTCCACTTTCAGCGCTGTAACCAGCATTTTCTTTTCTAGAAGAGCTTGACCGAGGACGGTCAAAATTTTGACCCCCTGGGAGGTGTAAGGCCAGCCCGAGCGTTGTGCCTGAATACCTCTATTTTTCGTATTATGTCTGCCTCATTGCCCGAGTCCTCCCATGCCTTCCCTTGTTTCCTCTTTTAGGTAGCCTCTTTGTATTTAAGTACGCCTGTCTCAACAGAATGAGGAGTCGACTTTTTCCCC
Organism: Lactarius quietus; assembly: GCA_015025155.1. NCBI lineage: Eukaryota > Fungi > Basidiomycota > Agaricomycetes > Russulales > Russulaceae > Lactarius > Lactarius quietus. Next base: position 93,631 of record WITN01000216.1, read on the forward strand.
TTCTTATTGCACGAAGTTCTAAACCCTCGAAGAGACAAACAGCGGCAATGAGCTAGGTCTACGAAATAGGCAGCTCTAGTCGGTTTGCTCTCGAACATTTTCCTCTTTCTCTTCAAGATCGAATCTCGTCTCCCTTTCCCCTTGGCTGCTGACACCCCTCTGACACCACTGCTTTACCCCACTGCTCTCGGCCGCACAATTCTCACGCACGCACTTTCGAGCGCGTACAACGATGACTGATTAGACTGGTTTGTATTATTGTTTTGTTTTTTCTTGGGGGACCGGCAATCGCGTGCCCAGTGCCCCTGCTTGCCGCAGTTGTGGCATTTGCCTTTCTTTTTCTTCTTCCTGCCGTCCCCCTGAGTAGCTGCCATCGCCTTGTCCTGGGTCCCAGAAGTTGACTGTTTTCCTTTTCCAGACGAGCCGCCATCACGCTTGCATCATGCAGCCAGCCGATCTGCCTCCTCGGATATGTGATCAATGAGAGTGTTGGGATCGATGGAGGTGGTGGGTTGGATAACGCGCGAAGCGGTGAGCAATTGTAAGGCAAATTTTGACATTTCTTCAGGCAGGGACTTGATAATGGCTGAGCAATACTCCTTGTCGGACATGGTGACCCTGACTGCCGCCAACTCCTCACGCTTGACCCGCATGGAGCCAAGGAACTCCCGAACGTTGCCACCACGGGGGCAGCGCATTTCGGAGAACTGGGTGAGTAAATCGGCTTCGGCGTACTGGCTTTTAATGCTGAACTTGGTCTTGACCTTGTTCCAGCGTTCCTTGGCAGTAGCAAGCAACTTCAGGCAGACAGCGGTGGAGTCGGGGAGTCTCTGGGATAACAAGTACCGGGAAATGGTTTCGTCAAGGTCCCACACCACCGCGTCTTTCTTCTCGTCATCAGTAGGCTTAGTGGCATCAGCGGGAGTGGGGCGAGTGGTGGAACCATTGAAGTGGCCCCACTTCTGGTTGGCTTCCATGGATTCCTGGAAGCACATGGAGAAGATTGCCCTGTTGGAACCAGAGGGGTCGAGACGAGGAACGGAGCTAGGCAAGGGATCATTCATAGTTGCTGCAGCAGCCATGGCAGGGCCCATAACCTCTAGGGATTATGGACGAGATCGGAATGGGATTAGGGGTAATAAAGGTAGTGAGTAAACGTGTGCACGGCAGAGTCTGTACAACAAGACGATGCCTCTCAGTAACTGCGCACACTAGCGGACAGTGACTATGTAAGTTTATTCACCTGTACAACAAGACGATGCCTCTAGGGCAAGTAAGTACAGGTACGCGTAAGTACAATCAAAGGATAGACATACCTCAGTAACTGCGCACACTAGCAGACAGTGACTGAGGACTACAGTACGAATAGGTAAAGCTTATATACTACTATATTAACTAAACTACCAAAAGAGATGAGCCACTAGCTCTGTAAGTAACATAGAAACAATCGCGCAGTTTGCACGATGGAAACGAGATGAAGCATAAGTCATACAAATACCTGAGTCTTTATCTTATCTCAACAGAACGTATCGTCCGAGCTGTCCGAAGCCACGGATTACTCCAACATAACTACCAGCCTCTGTTAGCTACAAATGGATCCCATACTGACCACGTTGCACACAACTTAGTGTACACTTAGATGCATTCATAGATCGTAGAGATAGTTCAGTGCACTACTCAAGCGCGTACGCTGGAGATAACTTAGATTATCAAGGTGTGGATATAGTGCGACGGATCGGTTTGTGAGGGCAAAGATCACACTCACTTACGTGGACCTTCACAACTGCAGTCATGATGGTGTCGGAGGTGCGCTCGCCGTCCTGGACAGGACAGCGCAGCCGTCATGCCTCTGCGCACGTGATCTATACACCATGTTCAAGCGCCGATGTCTTGCGCAGTAGGAAATCCTCGCCCGCGATGTCAAAGGTTGCTCTACGTGCCATAGGTTTGCAGTGTTTGGATGCTTTAGCGAACGGAGATAAAGGTGACGTCGTGGAATGCAGAGGGGTGCAGGTGATGGGTCAGGTGGCATACTGGGATCGTGAGAGCCTCCGTGCGGTCAAACGGATCGATGTCAACTCCCGCAGAATTTCGATGTTCACTGCAACGGGGATCGCAAGCAGGGTTGGTTCTAAGGCGAAAAAAGGGGTCCCATTAATTCACGACCCATGAGCATACGCGAGCATATGCAGCATCCGCCCGATGACTTCAGGCCATTTCTGACCAAACCTATGAGCGTGTCCATTTGCATGGCCCCCGGGACTGTCAAGCGAACACAAGGCAGTGAGAACATGATCTCACTATCTCATCCGCACGCAACTTACGAGTTTTAGTACATAATCAGTATACCCTGGCGCCGTCCTTCTCAAACAGGTCCTTCAGATCGGCGACAAGGAATCGTTTCGCAAGCTGTCCGCGATTTTTGCCATGTTCCTTTCCGACACTCAGGATAACGTGTTCGGGACTTCCTATGTCATTTGTTGGACCGGCGAGTACTACAACGCAAATTCTAAGTCCTTCTGGGTAGCATGATTGGCTCACCGGTTGGCCACATTGATGTCGCCACGCGTTTCGAACGCAGAGATCACGCAAGATATTGTCAAGAATCACAGCGAGTATAAAACCGAGCCTGCGCTGTTGTGTCGAGCTCAAGGCTTATGTACATCTGCAATTGAAAGCAAATCTTTCAGCACGGAAACACTGGACTGAGTTCAACAGACGCACCAATAGTACCGTACAATCCTGAAGGGTCTATATCGCGCAAACGCTGCACGAAATTTGATGGTTTCATCACCAACGCAGCCAATAATGTTGCAGCTGGCAAAAGTGGGGGACCCACTTGCCCGTGTTGACGAGTTTTGGCCTGGGTTCATTTGCGCCAGAAACTGTAGGTACAAGTACGGAATTTGTTCGCTCATCTGGAGCTAGAAGGTCACCTAGGGACTCTGGCGTCCGTTCATTCTCAAGATCCCCAATATGTTGGGCCAAACACGAATCAGTGATTGTGTGGTCAATGACGAGAAACTCCGCAGACAGACCTTTTCAGAAAGATAGAACTGCTTTTCAGTATTGTATGTGCGAGTAGAGGGATGAAGAAGTGCGAGAATGACGAAGAGGGCCCAGAGGATTTCGAGAACTATGAGATCGGGAATGTTCTGGTAAGAAGACTTGAGGTGGCGAACATTGACATGAGTATGTCATAAAAAGGAACGCTGCCTGCATAAGAGCAAGGGGTTGAGGCGCGAAGTGATGCTCCAACACGAACGATGAGTCGTCTGTTGTGGTGAAGTTGGACACCGTCATCATCGAGCCAAGCCAATAGTTACCACGGTAAGCGCCGTACCAAGCGCCAGCCCGGGACTCTGACTCCGTGCCAGCGTGACTGGACCGGAGTACCGTAGTGGCACGGGAGAAACTTGAAGGCATGAGCCCGGGCCGTCATGAGCCCGGGCCGTGTCGCCTGGTTCAACTCTGGCTCATTCACGCAAAGCGTATCCACTAGTACCGCCCGTTGTGCGTAATTCCTCGAGTATCCTCCAGTCCAGGCCAACTTGATTTGATTACTGTACTTGAGTAGTATCAAGTTAGCAATAGCAGAGGCATGTTCCGACGATATGCCGATGGTTCTGCGCCTTTACTCAGGCTGGTCTCTCCATCGTTGCGGTTTAGATTGGCACTGGCATTCCCATCGCTTCATTTCTTCCACGATTTCCGAGCCAACACTAGCCGCTGCTGCGACCCTTGACTCGGAAGGGTTCTGGTCCCTTCTCTTGGCGCTACATTTCCCTACCATTGGCTCTGCGATGCCAGCACTTGCCCATCTTGTATCCGTCCGCCCACTCAGCAGAAGCTGTGCCACTCTTTGGATGTACCTGCATCTATTTCGCCCAAGATCTTGGAGACGACCAAGGATGGCGTTCTTTTCGGCTGGTCCGACCTTGGCTCTGACTCAGACAGACACCACTCATTATTCCCACTATTGCTCCTGACAACCCATGCGAACCCCACGGCCCTGTACTTGTTCCGGCGAGATGTACCAGTCGCGCTGTGGCCGACAGCATTCACGCTTCTAGAAGTCTCCGACAGGGATCTCGATGTACCAAACAGTGACTTCGGAACGCCGTGCGGGCTCCTGCGTGCCATCGCTCAGCTGCAGCGCACGGCCCTGTCGTTCGTCCGAGCTGCCCCGCACAACAAAACAAGCAATGTGGGGTGCGAGCTTAGGCGGCTCGTCGCGCATTCGCCAAGCTGCGCGAGACGTTCTTCGGCGCGACGTGGGATGCGGCGGACGTCTCCGACAGCCTCAGCATCGCGTGCGCCGCCTCTGCCTAGGGCTACATATGGACCCGTGTCGCGTGTGGTCCCAGTCTCCACGGCCCGATTTTCGCCTTCTGATCGTGAGCGCGTACGGGCACACAGGTACTTCGAGTCACCTCCGCGCTTCCAGATTCTGCACTGCCTGCGCAACCGCGTGCGTGGCGGCACCTTGCCTTTCGCCGCGGCCTCCGCCCTACACAACACACACCCCACAGACTTCGCATGTCTGGTGGCGACTCCTTTGTCGTTACAATACATCAACGACGCACGGCATTTACCCTATGCGCATTCGACTATCTCGCTGAGCCGCGCCATTGCCTTCTCTGCCGGAGAGCTGTACATCACCGCGGTCAGCTATAGCACACCGTTTCAGGCACATCTCCCGCGCGATACGCTACCGGAGTTCTACGATACGCCCAGGAAATGAACCAAATCGGTGGCCCAAGGCCTGCTATGTTGAGGGCGATCTTTTGGCGAACCACGGAGGATGTTAAGGGCCAAAGGGTCGCGTGGGGACACCAGATAACTACAGTATATGACATTGCCACACAGCGTGGCCACCTTTGGTTAGGTACGGAAAGCAGTTTTCACGGCTACGCAGTTACATGGATACCGACTTCCCCTCTCTCTTACACATTTGTCTTCGCCTTTCCTGATGAATTATCCCCACAGATACAGCTTCTCATCTGGTACCGTGTCGATGTACCGCCCACCCTTGACTGCGTGAGATGAAAGTACGCGGTCAATTTCACTCAGCTCCTCGCTCGAGAGCTCTACATCTCCCCCTGCGATGTTCTCTAACGTCCGCTTCGCATTTCAGCTGCCTGCATCAGTAGCGGAAGGGGCCTCATTGAACGGATAAGGACACACGAAGAACCCGGAAGAGGCACTACATGCGGTCCTCGCGCGGAGACCCACGCAATGCTTAGCTGAGCAGCAGTTATTTTCTTGCGCATCGCAATCTCCGTGAGCGCATCGACAACCGCAAAGTTGTGTTTAAGGTTCTGAAACAGCAGAAGTATCAGCATACCACGCTCAGCAATGGAATACGATAACTTCGGTGACATGCCTCTTCCTGAAAACGAGAGAGGTTCCGACGGGAATCGCCCTCTTCACAAGATCCATGCTTGTTAGTAACACAATCTACAAATGGTCATAGGTACATTACCCTCGAGGTCTTCAATCTTTTTGATCTGTCCAGTAAGGAAGCCATGTCCGAGGGGCCTGTGACGAGCGAGACTAAAGCACTGCGTACGCTATTATGCCCGAGAGACCCACGAGTATGCCACTACGGAGATACCGAGTTCGGCGCAAGTCGCGATGACTGTAAGGATCATCGGATTTTCCGTCGCACGGCCATTTCCGGTACCAACCACTTACCATCCTTTGTCTCTTGTGTATAAGACCACGGACTAACCTCGATTTCTACTGCGGCCACCTCTGGCGCAGCCTTGTGTGCCCTGCGCACCGTGGCAGCACTAACCTCCGACATCCCAATATACTTGAACTTTCCTTCCTGGATAAAGCCCTGCAGAACCTTGAGCGTATCCTCGAGGGGGTATGCCGCGTCGTAGCGAGCGCACTCGAAGAGATCGAGTGACTTGGTGCCACGCAGCTTCTCGAGGATATAATCAACACTTCGGCGGAGGTTCTCTGGGGAGCCTTCTGGCTGGATGGAGTGGAGTTTATTTCCGCCTTTGACAGAGAGGAACGCCTTATCCGCATAGGTCGGGTATTTCTCAAAAAACCGAGCAACAAGCTCTAGATTGGCCGGCGTCTCACCTTGGCCATAGAATTCGCCTGCGTAACCGTCGACAATTACGTGAGAAATTTGGTGGAAAGATAAGGGGTGGGGTGGTGTGGTATGGCGCACCGCTGTTTAGGAACATCTTTGCGCCGGGAGGCAATGAATCGATGCCCACCTTGATGGACGCAAAGCAGTCTTCGTCGGGAACGGGCGTTGGCTTCCACCTGGAAAATATTTTCAGTTTACCTCCAAGAGGACGTGAGACTGGAATGGACGTCATCATCATCAGACCGTGCTAGAGAAACAGGCCCGTTCAGACGAAGAGGCGAAGGCATAGATGTCTGGAGCTGTTTGGGATACCAGCTCAAGAACTCACAGTACTCACATCGTAAAGCACACTCAATACGTGATGTAGTATGTCCTCTATATGTTGCATGGTGACATCGTTCAACCTCCAGAACAATCAAAATGTCACAAGTGTACACATGAACACTGGAAAAAATGCCAAGACTACTTCGCAGAAAGATATACTATCGTGTAAGCGGGTGATCGATGATCGGCTCACCGCAGTTTTTCCAATAATGACATCTGACGCCGCGCCACCTAGCCTCGTCGTCTTGCTCGCCATATTGTTATCGAGTAGTAGATAATGAAAGTAGGATAGAGGGAAGTTCTAAATGGCCTCAATTTATAGGCGTCCGCACATCACTCAGCCAACTATGATGCAATAAGTCATTGAATACCTTTACGAGAAGCTCATTACGAGAAACCAGGACGAACAATACTTGCTATCAATCTGCGATCACCGTACGTGCGGTACTCACCCTGGGGATAATTCGAGACTGCGGGTATCTTGTACTTCATGCAATAGCCTCTCATCTGGTTTCCTGATCATCGGCCTATCTACATGATCATGGATTCATGGTTCGCCACTCCACTGAGGGCGACTCCTCCCCACATTCAGCTCCGGTATGTCGTTGATCCACCCATTGGGTGACTTTCAGTACGTGCCCGGTCTAAGCCGTGAGCGTAGGCGAAGAGAAGCAGAGTCTTCGGGTGAACGGACCGACTAGGCGGCATCATGAACTCGTTGACATTCGCCTCCGTGGACTTTACATCTGTGCGATCAGCCATCCAGAGATCGACATCTGAGCCATCCTCGAACCGCTTGCGTTTCTTTCGGTCTCCCTATGCGACGAAAGTGGACAAAAACGGACATTGCGGGGTGCGCAACATAGAAGAACGCTGCTCCAGCCTTTGGCCGCCTTCCGGTGACAGTGTTGGTTCCCCGCTATGCTGTACAATGCCACATTTTGTGGGCTGGCAGAACGACTGATTACGATTTACAAAGCATCTGGATCAAGTAAATGCATGTGGTGTTTGCGGTAATCGCTTCCCGCAGCTTTGTCCAAGGGACACTTCCGTGCTGCGGACTTGCGCTATAGATATGGCGCGGTTGTCGGTGGATGCTCAAGATCCGTCAAGGGAAACTCCACTTCACGCGACGTCGGTGGATGGACAGGTCAGCGTCATGGGGTGCCGTAGCCACTTGATCACGGCGCAGATCCAAATACTTGTGACTCTGATGTCCACCGTGACTGGGCACCGCTGTACTATGCGGCATACAATATGCATCTCGATGCTATCCAGGTCCTACTCACACACAACGCAGACGTCAACTTGCAGAATGACCTAGGCAGGACTCCGTTGTGCGAGATCTCAACCCGCGGCTCTTCCCCGGATAGAAAGTTAGTCGATATGGTGCAGCGACTACCGGAACATGGAGCCGACCCAAATTTACCTGACCGCGATCACTCAACTGCGTTACATCCAGCCTCGTCCAGGAGGTCGCTCGAGGTCGCTCGACTGCTTCTCAGTTACGGAGCGAAGGAAGATGAGAAGGATGAGAGGGGAAAGTTACCAAGAAATGCCGGGCCTGCTGTTAGCGCATGGTGCTGTGTCTCAGCGGTAGTATACGCGTTTACGTTTCATTTAACCACACGTAGAAATCCGATATTGTAAAACTACGAGTCATTATATGTGCTTAGCTGAACTGTAACCTGAAGGGGTCCCCATCACCGCTATCTCACGCACGATCGCCCATCGAAGATGGTGCTCCATGCCGGGGTTCGACCGAACGAGGAGAAGCGCGATTTCCAAACAGACCACATTTCACACAACTCAGAGCCAACCGCGTTTACTTAATTGTATTACTGTCATAGTGATAGAGATGCTGTAGTTCCCTAGCAGAACGTAGGAAGATCACGCTGTAGAATCAGAAAATAAGGCGGTATGATGGGGAAAGCTCCGGATCGGCGCGTAGAGTAAGCAAGCGCCTCATTTCAGGTTCACGAGTACCTTGGCGACGACAGCCCTGAAGACACCAACAGTGCGCTCGCACTCATTGAGCGACAGCGCAGCCGTCACTGCGAGGCAGACGCTCGCGTGCATCTCGACAACCTTCTGCCCGCGCAGGGGTTGCGCCCACGTGATCTAGACGCCCTGTGCAAGCGCCTCGGAAGGAGGCGCTCCTCGCCCGCGATATTGAACTACACTACATCACGTGGCGCCGGGTTCTGCACCTTCGCAGTTAGGAATGCCGACGGCGTCACAGATCGCAGGTGGATGCCGATGTGAGTGGGGCGGTGTGCGGGGGGACCAGAAGGCGACCTGGGGTAGACGCTTGTTGACTGGTTGGCAGAGGCCTTGAGCGATGAAAGTGGTGATTACTTGAACACGGATAAAGCAGCTTGGCTGGCCAAATGCCATTAAACCAATCCACGGTACCATTCAACGAACGCATTCCGCGAGCGAACAAGCAACTAATGACTCACTTGACCTCGATGGTCTGCTTCAAGTTAAGCCCTTCAATTGTCGCGACATATTCATCGTTCACTTACACTCAACAAAAAACGTCGGTTAGAATGGAGGGAGTAGGAGAATGGCAACGCACTGAGGAAGTCTAGCCTCTATTCGCGCCGTGAATACTCCTCCGCGGCAGACCTGGCAGCCCTAGTTGCGTGTAGCGAAGAAGGGTCAAGCTCGAGGAACTGCAGCTTGCTCTGCCGACGCGGCCCCCATGCTGTCGTTCAGCGCGCGTAGAGCTGCTTTGTAGTGAAGAAATCAAAGCCCGAGTTGTCTGTGTGCGGGTTGGTGGGAATAGTAAAATACTGGGCAGGAACTTAGAAGGTGAAGCAGAAGGGAGTATATGAATGGCTTACTTTTGCTCCGGCGCAGTCGCAAAGATGACTCGACCTGTGAAGCCTGTGAGGTCTGGGGATGTCGCGCGTCGGTTGGTAGTAATGTGAGGGTGCGAGGGGTCTGTAGAAAGGAGTAGTATCACTTCGACGGGAAGTGATGTGTCTCGGAACAGCGTCAGTGTCCGTTTACGTACGCTTCGCGATTGTCACGGTCGGGTTCTGCGACAAAATCAGGGACCGGCGGCGCGGCTATGGTCGGTCAGTGGTCCCGCCGCTGGGTGGTGCACTGCCAGTTGCTGCAGTCATTTTTCAAGGGCTGGAAATGCTGACCAAAGAACACATATCGGGCTGGGCCAGATGCAGCGCCCTCCTCGTCTGCGTGGTCTGACTCCAGTCTCCCGAACGACACCCTTCAGCGGATCTGTTGCCTCGATCCGTAACCTCATTGTCGTTGATCACTCAGGCCGTGCCCAGTCTAAACAATCCGCTTATCTTGAGGACCCATCGACTTCTCTGTGTAAACCTGAATTGCGACACCGAACCGATTCCGTCTGCGCGCTTAAAGTAGATGCGCGTCTATCGTCACTAGCGCTCACTCGCCAGTGGCCATGAGGAGGCGTAAACCCTCTGCCCAGCGTCGACAATCCTCATTCCTTCCCACTATCAGCCTTCCCCCGCTTAACTCGAGCTGCTCCTCCACCATCGCAAACTCTTGTCATGTCCCAGACATCAACTGCGGCTGCATCTTCCTCAGGCTCACGCTTTCAAGCTATTTTCGAAGTTGCCGTCAAAGACTATCAAAAGCAGACCAAAAAAGGCTTGCTCGATCACCCGCTTGCCTCTCAGCTGCAATCGTGCAACTCAACTACCGCCATCATTTCTATCCTTCAAAATCAAGTTCGCGAATTTGACAAAATTCACAGTGGCGATGAGAGATTGACCAAGTGGTTGGGCCCAACCGTGAACGTCATCAACGCATTTTCTACCACCGTCTCTGGCGGCGTCAGTCTTGTAAGTATCGACGATACGTGAGCAAATGGAGACTTTTGAAGCTTCCTCTGATGTATATTTTGTAGGTATTTTCGCCAACAAGCGTAATCTTCACAGGCATTAGTGTCTTCATTTCGGCAAGTATCTTATAATTTTTTTTGGGCGGCTCGTTCTCACATTCGAGGTCTTATAGGCGGCCCAGAGTGTTGCAGCAAGCAAAGACGTTCTCGCAGAGCTCTTCGATCGCCTCGGATATTTCTTTACGCGGCTCGAAACCTATACGGAAGTGGGGCCGACTACGGGGATGACCGACATAATCACGCAGATCATGGTGGAAGTACTTAGGATCTTTGCGATTGCGACAAAGGAGCTAAAGCGGGGATCAGCAAGTGAGTTTGTGATTAGACGTCTATGACTTATGGCTAAACCACGCGTAGAGAAATTTCTTAGGAAATTGGCCGGAATGGCTGACCTGGAAGACGCGCTCAGGCGGCTGGACCGATTGACGCAAGAGGAAGCTCGTATGGCACTTGCGGAGGTTCGAAGGATCACACACATCATCCGCGACGAGGTCAAAATCGTTGATGGTAAAGTGGAGAGCGTGCAGGACAAAGTAGATGACGTGGGCGACAAAGTGGCAGATATTGGTGACATAGTAGAGGGTGTGGGTGACAAAGTAGAGCAAGTGGGAGACAGAGTAGAGGTTGTAGGCGGCAGAGTGTGGGGCATAGGCGACAAAGTGGAGGATATCGGGGACAAAGTGAAAGGCGTTGATGAAAAGGTCCAAGTGGTCATCGACGGTATGCGAGACTTATCGTTGCTGAAACCTTCTAACATCTATAATTTCAGAAAGCAAGCAAGCAACAATAGAGGTGAAGGAAACGAAATCTCTTGTTCAACAGACGGCAACCAGCATAGACAAAATCAAGTGTTCGTGAACCGATTAACCTCCCCGTTTCTCGCTGCTCACGCTTAAACTCACAGGGAACCAGTTAAAACAACTCTTACGAGCCTGGCTCTCTCCCGCTGATCCATCCACAAGTCACAACATTGCACAAAAGGCACAACACAAGGGAACAACGGCGTGGCTCTTTCAAGGCAGGATTGTCATAGAATGGAAGTCTACTGGCGCCCTCTTATGGATCCACGGAAAACGTTCGTTTCGCCGGTATTTCTTTTCTGGCGAGCACCATCTGACAGATTCCCATTATCGTAGCGGGCTCCGGGAAGAGCGTTATCTGGTTTGTTGTCCCTTACCTCTCTCCTGTCGGAACTCATTCTTCGCCAGTTCCTCTATCATTCAGGACATTATGGCTGCATGCCAGACTGGATCAGCGATCATGGCCTACTTCTACTTCGACTTCAGGGATCTCAACAAACAAACCTGTCCCGACCTTCTGCGCTCTCTCATATTTCAGCTCTCTACTCACTCTAGTCCTTGCTGCGATATTCTCCACCGCATTTACGAGACACACAAAGATGGCACTCAACAGCCGAGTGACGACACTTTGCAAGGATGTCTCGAGGAGATGCTGAGACTACTGGAACACGGCCCAGTTTTCATTGTCCTGGATGCAATCGACGAATGTCCAGACTCTGGGTTTCCCTCTTCTCGCTCCGAGGTCCTTAAACTCGTCAAGAAACTCGTCAACCTTCACCTGTGTGGACTTTACATTTGTGCGACCAGCCGTCCAGAGGTCGACATCCGAGCTGTCCTCGAGCCGCTGGCGTCTCGTTCTGTCTCCCTGCACGACGAAAGTGGACAAAAAGAGGACATTGTGGACTACGTTCGAAATGTCGTTAACTCATCCCCGAGTACGGCGATGAGAAGATGGAGAGCAGAAGATAAAAATCTGGTAATCGAGACTCTAACGGAAAGAGCAGATGGAATGTAAGCGCATCAAGGTATTCTAAGCTAATGTCGCTTCCTAAACTACTCTACAGGTTCAGATGGGTATTCTGCCAGTTGGAAACGCTGCAGTATTGCTTCCCACCAAACCTTCGTCAATTTCTTAATGAATTGCCCGAGTCCCTGGACGAAACATACGACCGGATACTGAAGGGCATCAATAAGGCCCAAAAGAATAACGCGCATCGTCTATTACAGTGCCTTACTGTCGCTTCCAGACCGCTTCGCGTCGAGGAGCTTGCGGAGCTGCTGGCATTCGATTTTCAGGCGCCGACCTCTGGAGGGATTCCTACATTGAGAGAGGACTGGCGGTGGGATGATGAAGAGGAGGCTGTCCTCTCAATCTGTTCTAGTTTGATAGCTATCGTCCCCAACGGTGATTCACGGGTCGTACAATTCACGCACTTTTCGGTGAAGGAATACCTCACATCTCCTCGCCTCGCCCAGTCACTACATCGGGATGTTTCACGATTTCATATCGACCTAGAGTCGGCACATACTATCATGGCGCAAGCGTGCCTGGCAACCCTGCTCCAGCTGGACGACAACGCTAAAGATGGTGGTGCGGAAGTGTCTCCTCTGATGGAATACGCTGCTCAACACTGGGTGGACCATGCACAATTCGACAAGGTGTCATCACGCATACAGGATGGGATGGATGATCTATTTGATAGCTCCAAACCACATTTTTCAGCGTGGCGCGGGGTGCACGACATGGACGAACACTGGCCCTATTTCATTCCCCCACCTGTTGCCGGTGTTGGTTCCCCACTTTACTATGCCGCATTCTGTGGGTTATACGGCCTGGCAGAACGTCTGATCATGAAGCATCCCGATCAAGTGAATGCACCTGGTGGTTCCGTCATTTCCCGCTTCCAGCGGCTCTGTCCAAAAGACGCTTTGATGTTGCAGATTTACTCTACAGACATGGCGCGGTCGTGGATGTTCAAGACTTTTATGAGGATACTCCACTACATGCGGCCTCGTCATCTGGACAGGTCGATGTCATGCGGTGGCTGCTCGGTCACGGTACCGATCCGAATGCCTGTGGCTACAACCTCTGGGCACCTCTGCACTATGCAGCACGCGATATGCGTCTTGACATTGTACAGCTCCTACTCACACACAACGCCGACATCAACTCGCAGGAAGTCGACGGCGAGACTCCGTTGTATGTAGTCATAAGCCGCGCATCTTCCTTGAAGGGAAAGGAAGTCGACATCGTGCGGCGACTACTAGAGAATGGAGCCGACCCAAATATACCCAACCACGATCACTCAACTCCTTTGCATCAAGCCTCGTCCCTTGGGGTCGCTCGACTGCTACTCAGTTACGGAGCGAAGGTAGATGAGAAGGATGATGAAGGTAGGACCCCATTCCAAGTGGCCGCGTCAAATGGGCACCATGAAATCACGAAACTGTTGTTACAACATGGCGCGGTGCCTCAGCCGTAGCATTATACGCTCAGGTTCCCGTTCCCAGACGACGAAATTTATTACTGTACCAGAAGTCGTTATATGTGCTTAACTGTAGAATTTATACCTGGCCCTTTACCACCACACCTCCAAGCAGTGTTCGACCCAACACGAAAAACGCGACTTCGTTGCCAACCAAAGCTGAGCGCCCAACTGGTGTTTGCCTAAACGCAAACTTATATATACTGAAGTAGATACATTGTGGCGTTATACCCGAGTGTGGCAGAGTGCTGTAAAGGATAAAAACAACGGAAACGTATGATAGGGAGAGCTCCAGATCGACGCGTGGGATCAGCCTCATTTTCGCTTCGCACCCCCATTCGCGACAGCAGCTTTGATGACCCCGCGGTGTGCTTGCACTTATTGCGCGACAGCGCCGCTGTGATAACGAGAGTCGAGACTAATGCACTGGCGCATCTCGACGAGCTTCTACCCACACCGCCTGCGATCGCACGTGATCTACAAGCCCTGCACAAGCATCTCATGTATGATATCCTGAAGCACGCGCTCCTCGCCCTCGATATCGAACGATAGTGCATCATGCGGCATTGGGGTCGCGGGTTCGGCGCCTTCGCTGTCGCGGATGCTGATGTCGCCGCAGAACGTAGATGGATAATCAATGAGGCGGCGTGCGAGGGGATCGTGATCGCCCCGACACGGTTAATTAATGCATACCTAGGTGCACGGATATATCGTAGAGATACTTCAGTGTCCTATTAGTGTAAGTGCACTGGATAAGAGATAAAGGTGGGGGTATAGTGCGACGGATTGATTCGCAAGATCAAGAATCGCACTCATTTACGCTTCGTGACCACTGGCACCTTCAAAACGACAGTCTTGATGACGTCTGCGGCGGGCTCACCGTCCTTGCGGGACACCGCAGCCGTGATGACAAGGAGTATGCTCGGCCCCGTCCTTCTCGATGGACCCGTGCGCACGTGATTCATATGAGTGCTCGGGCGCCAAAGTCAGCGCAGTAGAAACTACGTGCCCGCGACCTCCAACGTTGCACCACGTGCCGCAGGAGTTGCAGGGTTTGGAAACCTAGCAGAATGAGATACAGGCAGCTCCACGGAATGCAGAGGCGATGGGTTAGACGCCATCTGTGGTGGGGATCGCAAGCACGGTCGGTTCTTTGGCGACAAAAAACAAACAAGGTCCCATTAATCCACAAACCATGACCATATGCGAGCTCATCCAGAATCCGTCCGATGACCTGAGGCCTTTGGCAACCGAACCGACCAGCGTGTCCATTTGAATGGACTCGGTGACATGCGGTGCGGTCAATCCGACACATAGCAGTCAGAAAACGATCGTACCATCTCTCTCTACGCCCAACTTACAAGTTTTGGTACATAAAGGGTATACCCTAAGTCCTCAGGGTCGGCAACAAGGAGTCGTTTCGTAAGTTGTCCATGGAGTCTGCGATGTTCCTCTTCGACACTCAGGAGATAGCGTTTGAGACTTCCTATATGATCGTAGTTGGGCTGGGGAGTATTAGAACGCGAAATATCAAGTCCTTCTGGATAATAATATTGACTCACCGATTGGCCACGTTGATGTCGCTACGCGTTCCAAATGCAGAAATCGTGCAAGGTATTTCATGAAGGTATTTTCATGAATAACTGTGAGTAGAAAATCGGGTCTACACCGCTATGTCGAGCTCAAAGTTCTTGTAAACGTCTGCAATTGAAAGCGAAATCGTTTAGCACGGAAACGGCGGATTGAGTTCAACAGACGCACAGTACCGTACAATCCAGGAGGGTCACCACCGCACGAATAATGCGCGAATTTTGGTGGTTTCATTGCCAATGCGGCCAGTAAAATTGCAGCTGGCAATGTTGGAGACCCGCTTGCCTGCACCGTCGAGTTTTGGCCTGGGTCCATTTGTACCAGTAACCGCAGGTACTGGTACGGAATCGGTTCGTTCTTCTGGAGCAAGGTCACCTAGGGACTCTGGCGTCGATTCATTGACAAGATCGTCAAATGTCGGGTCAAACACCGGTAAGTATGATTATGTGGGTCAACGAGGAGAAACTGGGCAGACAGACCTTTCCAGAAGGATGAAACCGCATTTCACAATTTTCTGAGCGGGTACAGGAAGAAAGAAGGGTGAAAATGATCAAGAGGCCAAGGGGGTTTGGAGGGCTATGTGATCGGGATCGTTCTGCTAGGAAGACTTGACGAAGTGAGCATTGACTAATTTGACTCGGACATGAGTATGTGATAAAAACGAATGCTGCTGCATAAGAGAAAACCGTTGAGGCCTGTTGAAGAGCGAATTGATGCTCCAACACGAACAATGGGTCGTCTGTTATCGCGGAGATGGACACCGTTGAGCAAACGCGACCGTAACATGGGCGTGATCATCGAGCCAGTACTAGAGTAAGCGCCGTACTAAGCGCCAGCTGGGACTTCGGTGCCAGTGCGACTCCGGCCTGTAGCCTCATTGTCATTGCTCGCCATGCCCAGTATCAAGGATCCGCTTATAATGAGGAACCCTCTACTTCTGGTGGCATAACTCCTTTCCTGATTTGTGACACTGGCAAGGCAGTGCATGATTTAATTCGCTATCTGCGCGCTATTGCCAGTGCTTGCTGACATCATCTTGCCACGAGGTCATGTGCACCCAGTGCCAATGTTCGCAATCCTTATTCCTGCTGTCAACGTCCCCTTAACTTGATCCTTTTCTCCAGTTTCCAGCTCTTGTAATGTCCCAAACATCAGTTACACCAGCATCTTCCTCACGCTTCCAAGCTATTTTCCAAGTTGCCCTGAATTCCTACAAAAAGCAGACCAAAACAGACCTTCTCGCACATCCGCTTGCCTCCGAGTTGCGATCGTGCGACTCAACTACCGCTATCATTGCTATCCTTCAAGAACAAATTCAGGAATTCGACAAATCTCACAGTGGCGATGAGAGGTTGACCAAGTGGTTGGGCCCAACTGTGAACGTTCTCAATGCATTTTCCGCCACCTTCTCTGGGGGCGTCAGTCCTGTATGTATCGACACGTGTGCAAATTTAGGCTGTGGGTCTTCCTCTGATGTATATTTGGCAGGTATTTTCGCCTGCGAGTGCGATCTTCACAAGCATTGGTGTCCTCCTTTCGGTGAGTATCTTACCAATTTATTTGGGCGGATCATCTCACATTGTATATTTAATAGGCGGCCCAGAGCGTTGCAGCTGGCAAAGATATTCTTGCAGAGCTCTTCGATCGCATCGGATATATTTTTACGCGACTCGAAACCTATACGGAAGTGGCACCGACTATGCCAATGACGGACATAATCACGCAGATAATGGTAGACGTGTTGGGGGTTTTCGGGATCGCTACGAAAGAGTTAAGGCAGGGATCAACAAGTGAGTTTTCCTTTGGCCGTCTATGAATCATTACTAAAGTAAGTGTAGAAAGATCCCTGAGGAAACTGGCTGGTATGACTGATCTGGAGGATGCACTCAAGAACCTGGACAGATTGACGCAAGAGGCGGCTCGTATGGCACTTGCGGAGGTGAGGGGGATCACCCACATTATCCACGACAAGGTCAAAGTCGTTGACGGTAAACTTGAGAGCGTGCAGGGCAATGTAGATGACATGGGCGACAAAGTGCCAGATATTGGCGACAGATTAGAAGGCGTGGGTGACAAAGTAGAAAATGTGGGCGACCGAGTGGATGATGTAGGCGACAAAATGGGCGATATCGGCGACAAATTGGACGATATTGGCGACAAAGTGGATGACATAGGTGACAAATTAAAGGATATCGGCGATAAACTTGCGATGCGTTGATGAAAAGGATTGACGGTACGCGAGGCCTGTCTTTGCTGAATCCTTCTAAGATCTACACTTTCAGACAGCAAGCGAGCAACAGTGCTACAGTAGCGGCAAAGGAAACAAATCGATTATTCAACAGACGCTTACCGGCACAGGCGAAATCAAGTGTTCGTGGCTTTATTACAGCGCCTTTCGTATCTATGCAGAAGCATATTTTTTTACTAATATACGTGACTGTCCCGGTTTCGATCCTCATCAAGAGTTGTAGTTAGTGGCTGATACACGGGTTGGAAAATTGGTACAGTATTTGACAAGGCACTGATGCAATGAGTCCAGCGCCAAAGGCCAAAAGGAGTAGTGCAGGGCGCGCAGCGGATTCGGAGATTGGTACAAAGTGAAGATCCGTTCCGCGAAATTCCTTTTTTTTTTTTTTTTGACACTGAGAGTCGGCGTGACGACTCGCTGTCGAGCGATGGTGCTGGAGAACTAGCGCTTGCATCAACGGATGGATCAATGACAGCTTCATTGACGACGTGGGCGATGACGGCGATGAAATGGAACCAATCTCCTTCTCACTCGCGGTCCATCTCAGAGTCACTTAGGGTGTCAAAGTGTCCTTAGCGAGAATGACCAGACCGAACCAGATGTCGCACAGACACTCTGTAACTGCAGTTGTAAGCACACCTGGACTGAATCATCTGCGTCTCGTTCAATGCTAATGCCCACGCTGATTCGTTCTGCGTTGAAGAATACAGTTACGAGTCCCGCGGTATCATTCATTGATCCCTTTGCTAGTCATTACTGCGCTCCAAGCAAACCTGGCCACCGATAATCTGTTAGCTTCTCTGAGGGTAAGAGAGATTATGAGTACATGGGCGCACCAATAGTCCCGTACAATGCGTGAGGGCAACAACTAGTCTCTATCGTGCAAACTTTGATATTTTCGTTAAGAACAAGTCCTGTGGAGTTGTAAATAGAAAAATAGAGAACTTGTTGCCCGTACTAACGAGTTTTTTCCCGGATCTATCTGCGCCAGTAACTACGAGCACCGATCCGAGATCGGGTTGATACTTCTGGAGTAAAATGGGTCACCTAGAGGCTCTGCCGCTCTGGAGTCCAGCTGTCGAAGAGCTCGCCAATCTCCTATCCGATCACCAGTATGGTCACTGAGAAGACTTGACATAGCGAGCGATAACGTGGGGGCGGTGGGATCCAAGGGAAAGAGGGCGCAGGTGTACGTAACGTAAGCAAGGCACTCGTGTTTGTCGCGTCTGCGGCGGTCGCCGACGCAGCCTCGATAGCATCCTCAACGGCGAACGGACTCACCCCCAGGCAACAGCAACGACGACGTGGTCCCCCACCAAATTGACTACTTCCACCCTCGGTATCGATGTCGTAAGTCGCTACATCGTCTGCAGCGCTTTGTTTAACTCAAACTCTGATTGCCACAGCCCATCCCTAGTCGCCCCACCGCAGCCCGCGCGTCGAGCATAAGCCCGACGCCACGCAAATGCTACACCGTAGCGCTCGGAGAGCCAATCATGAAACCGCGCATGTCAATGTCCCCTCCTCCACCCTCAATGATCGCGCGATTCGCCCCCGCCGGCGACGACGACGCGGGCGACGAGGACGAGGACGCAGGTACTGAAGAAGACGCTTTGTACCGCACGATCGGCCGCGTTGTAGGCCGCGCAGCCGCCGTCGCAGGCAGCAACACGCAGCAGAAACACAGGCGCGACACGAGCCGGCTGCGCGGAGGGCTACGGCACACTAGCTGACCGCTTGGGTCAAGGACAACGGCACTACAACAATATTCGTGTAGGACGTTGGCACCGAGAAGGATGCTATCACGGCCTTCCGTGCACCCACAAACTTCGGGTGCCCCAGCTGGGAACACGTCTTGTCGGGCATCGCATAGACGAACATAGACGCACGGTATCAGTCAGGTAATGTATTCCGTGGGCGCACAAGCAATGACTAATTCTCTTGACCTCTATCGTTTACTCTTTCAGCGTGACGATATGGTCATTATATGCCCCCAGCGGTATTCACTTATATTCAACAAAAGAATCAGGAAAAATTCGAATAAAGAGAGTAACTAGGAGAATTCCGACGCACTCAGGAAGTCTAGCCTCTCCTCGCGCCGTGCAGACTCCCGCGACAGTCCTCGTCGTATGCAGTGAGGCGGAGTCAAGCTCGACGAAGCCTACTCTACAGAGCGCGGCCCTTACCTCCCATTCGATCTCCATCGCCTCGTGCGTGCGCCTCACCCCGGCAGGCAAGGTAGACTGGTACTCCCGCACGTTGAGCTGCTTTTAGGTGTTGAAGCCGAGGCCCGAGTTGTCTGTGTGGGAGTCGGCAGGAAGCCTAGAACATGAGCAGGGTGAGTCGGGAACTTCGAAGAGATATAGGAGAAGGGGGTAATTGAATTGCAACTTGCTCAGGTGACGATGACTTTACCTATCAGATCTGGGATTACACGCGTTGGTTCGTAGGCCATGGAGATTGCAAATGTAGATAACGACGAGTTGCTCTCGCACACAAGGGCTTAAATAGTGATGTGATGAGAGGCAGTGTCGTCAGCCTCGTATCCTTCTCATGCCGCGGCGTACCACAAGTGAGTGAATTTACGCACGTGACAACAGATGTTAGCCCGTGGTAAGTTACGACCAGCGGTGCAAGCCCCACTAGATCTGGTCATGAAAACCTGATTTGCGACACTACACTAACCCGGTTCCGTCTGCGCGTCTAAAGTATATGCGCGTCTATCGTCAGTCACGGGGCCATGAGGCGGCGTAAACCCTCTTTGACAATCCTCATTCCCTCCCACCGTCGACCATCCTCCGCTTAACTCAAGCAGCCCTTCCACCATCGCCGACTCTCGTCATGTTCCAGACATCAACTACGGCCGCAGGTTCCTCAGGCTCACGCTTCCAAGCGATCTTCGAAGCTGCTATGAAAGACTATCAAAAGAAGACCAAAAAAGGCCTGCTCGATCACCCGCTTGCCTCCCAACTGCAATCCTGCAACTCAACTACCGCCATCATTTCTATCCTTCAAAATCAAGTTCGCGAATTCGACAAATCTCACAGTGGCGATGAGAGATTGACCAAGTGGTTGGGCCCAACCGTGAACGTCATCAACGCATTTTCTGCTACGATCTCTGGGGGCGTCAGTCTGGTAAGTATCGATACGTGAGCGAATGTGGGCTTTGAAGCTTTCTCTGATGTATATTTTGTAGGTATTTTCGCCTGCGAGCGTAATCTTCACAGGCATCGGCGTCTTCGTTCTGGCAAGTACCTATCTATATCGTTGCGCAGATCGTTCTCACATCGGAGATCTTATAGGCGACCCAGGGTGTTGCAGCAAGCAGAGACGTTCTTGCAGAGCTCTTCGATCGCATCGGATATTTCTTCACGCGACTCGAAACTTACACGGAAGTGGCACCGACTCCGGGGATGACAGACATAATCACGCAGATAATGGTAGAGGTCCTCAGGATCTTCGGGATTGCGACAAAGGAGCTAAAGCGGGGATCAGCAAGTGAGTTGCTGATTAGTCGTCGATGACTCATGGCTGAACCACGCGTAGAGAAGTTCATTAGAAAATTGGCCGGAATGGCTGATCTGGAGGAGGCTCTCAAGAAGCTGGACAGATTGACGCAAGAAGAAGCTCATATGGCACTTGCTGAGGTTTGGAGGATGACACACATTATCCGCGACGAAGTCAAAGTCGTTGACAGTAGAGTGGAGGGCGTGCAGGACAAAGTAGATGACGTGGGCGACAAGTGAGGAATCGCGACAAAGTGCGAGGCGTTGTTGAAAAGGTCCAAGTGACAATTGATGGTACGCAAGGCCTGTCGTTACTGAAACCTTTTAACATCTTTGCTTTCAGAAAGCAAGCAAGCGACACTAGCAGCGAAGGAGACAAGAATGACTATTCAACAGACGGCAACTGGCATAGACGAAATCAAGTGTTCGTCACTTCCCTCCGTTATTCGCTGCTCGCGCTTAAACTCACTCACAGGGAATCAGTGGAAACAACTCCTGCGAACCTGGCTCTCTCCCGCCGATCCGTCCACAAATCACAACATTGCGCGAAAGGCTCAACACGAAGGAACAGCCGTGTGGCTCTTCCAAGGCAAGATTGTTATCGAATGGAAGTCTACTGGCTCCCTCTTATGGATCTACGGAAAACGTGTGTTCCTGTCATCTTTCGGGTGAGCGCCTTCTGACAGATTCCCAATATCGTAGCGGGATCCGGGAAGAGCGTCATCTGGTTTGTTTTTCGTCGCATTCTTCTTGTCGTAACTTATTCTTTGCTAGTTCCTCCGTCATCCAGGACATTATGGCTGTATGCGAGACTGGATCAACGATCATGGCCTACTTCTATTTCGACTTCAGGGATCTCAACAAACAAACCTGTCACGATCTCCTACGCTCTCTCGTATTTCAGCTTTCTACTCACTCTAGTTCTTGCTGCGACATTCTCCACCGCATTTACGAGACACACAAAGGTGGCACTCAACAGCCGAGTGACGACACTTTGCAAGGATGTCTCATAGAGATGCTGAGACTTCTGGCACACGGCCCGGTTTTCATTGTCCTGGATGCGATCGACGAATGTCCGGACTCTTCTGGGTTCCCCCCTCCCCGTTCCGAGGTCCTCCAACTCGTGAAGGAACTCGTCGACCTTCACCTGCGTGGGCTTTACATCTGTGCGACCAGCCGACCGGAGGTCGACATCCGAGCTGTCTTCGAGCCACTGGCGTCTCGTTCGGTCTCCCTGCATGACGAAAGTGGACAAAAAGAGGACATTGCCGACTACGTTCGAAACGTCGTCAACTCGTCCCCGAGTACAGCGATGAGGAGATGGAGAGCAGAAGATAAAAATCTGGTGATTGAGACGCTAACAGAAAGAGCGGATGGAATGTACGGGCGTCACTTCATTCCAAGTTAAATGTCGTTCCTTACGTTGTCATACAGGTTCAGATGGGTATACTGCCAGTTGGAGAGGCTGCAGTATTGCTTCCCATCAACACTCCGTCGATTTATTAATGAATTACCTGAGACCCTGGACGAAACATACGACCGGATATTGAAGGGTATCAATAGGGCTCAAAAGGACGACGCGCATCGACTGTTACAGTGCCTTACTGTCGCTTCCCGACCGCTTCGTGTCAAGGAGCTTGCGGAACTACTGGCTTTCGAATTTGAGGCGTCGAGCTCAGGGGGGATCCCGCAATTGAGGGAGGACTGGCGGTGGGATGATGAAGAGGAGGCCGTACTCTCAACCTGTTCTAGTTTGATCGCTATCGTCCCTGGCGACGATTCGCCGGTCGTACAATTCTCACACTTTTCAGTGAAGGAATACCTCACATCACCTCGTCTCGCGCAGTCACCACATCGGGACGTTTCGCAATTTCATATCGACCTCGAGTCAGCACATACGATCATGGCGCAAGCGTGCCTGGCAACACTACTCCAGCTGGACGAGCACTCTGGAAAGAGCGATGAAAATGGGCCTCCTCTAGCGAAATACGCTGCTCAACACTGGGTGGGCCATGCGCAATTTGCCAAGGTGTCATCGTGCATACAGGGTGGGATGGATGGACTGTTTGATAGCTCCAAACCACATTTCGCAGCGTGGCTCCGGGTGCACAACATAGACGAACACTGGTCCAACTTTTCGCCGCCAGATCACGACAGTGTTGCTTCCCCGCTTTACTATGCCGCATTTTGTGGGTTCTATGACCTGGCAGAACGCCTGATCATGAAGCATCCCGAACAGGTCAATGTAGCTGGCTGTCGCATCTTAGCCCCGCTTCCGGCAGCTTTGTCCAAGGAACACTTCCATGTCGCGGATTTACTCTACAGGCATGGTGCGGTCGTGGATGTTCAAGACTATTTCAAGGAAACTCCACTACACGCGGCGTTGGCAACTGGACAGGTCGATGTCATGCGGTGGCTGCTCGATCACGGCACTGATCCAGATGCCTGTGGCTACAACCTCTGGGCACCTCTGCACTACGCTGCACGCAATATGCGTCTTGACGCTGTCCAGGTCCTACTCACATACAACGCAGACGTGAACCCGCAGACTGTCGACCGCAGGACTCCGTTGCACATGGTCTTCTTATCCAACTCTTCCTCAGAGAGAGAGGTAGCTGACATGGTGCGGCGACTACTGGAGCATGGAGCCGACCCAAATATACCAGATCAAGATGACTCAACTCCGTTACATAAAGCCTCGTCCCTTGGGTGGATTGAGACCGCTCGACTGCTTCTCAGCTACGGAGCGAAAGTGGATGATAAGGATGGGAATGGCATGACCCCTTTCCAAGTGTCCGTGTCAAAGGACAGGATGAAATGACGAAACTGCTGTTAGGGCATGGTGCTGTGCTTCAGACGTAGTGTATATACACTCACGTTTCCGTTACCCATACGTCGAAATTTTACTGTACCCGAAGTCTTTGAATAGGTTCTCAACGTGGTGCAAACCTACTAATCTATACGTGGCCCTTATTCATGCTATCTTCAAGCGATGTTCGACCCAACGCGAAAAACGCGACTTCCATACCGACCACGCTTCACACAACTTAGCGCCTAGCTGCCAAGCAGATTGCTGCAATAGATACATCGTAGCGTTCTGCCCCAGCGTGGGGGGATACATAAATTTAAAGGGCTAAAATAATACAAAACATGAAGGAGAAGCTCCAGATCGATGTGGGTCAACACTCGATTCTGCTTCGTGACAACCTTCGTGACGGCAGCCTTAGGACGCCAGAATCGGCTCGTATACCTTGTACGACAGCGCAGTTGTCAGATGAGGCGGATGCTCGCCGCGTCTTGATGAGCTGCTGCCTGCGCAGTCAGCGTGCGCAAGTGATCCACAAGTGCTGAGCTAGCACCTTGTCCACAATATCTGCAGCATGCACTCCTCGCCCACGATAACAAAGGAAGGTGCGAAGCGCGGCATAGACATACCTGTATTCGGCGCCTTCACGTTCGGGGATGCTGCCGTGTCGCAGAACGCAGGTGGATGATGTGGCGCGGCTGCAACGCGCTTGCGTGGGGATCGTGATTCCTCGATCGGGAGAGTACAGCGCGGATTGTGCGCACATTCTATTGTAGCGTGCTGAGGATCGATAGCGTGTTCCGCAGAAATGTTGATGCCCTCAGAGGCGGAGACTGCGATGAGCGCCGGGACAGTGATTGAAAACGAATGAGGTGGGTGTTCATTGTCGCTTCGCAAGCACCTTCAGCCTTGACAACGCCCGCGGCGCGCTTGCACTCCTAGCGCAGCAGCGCCGCCGTGACAACAAGGCGAATGCTCCGATACATCTTGACGAGCTCCTGACTACGTAGGTGACGTGCGTGAGCAATCCACACGCCTTGCGCGAGCACCTCACAATATCCTGTGGCCATGCCCGCAATATCGAACGACGGTGCATTGGCGTTGGGGTAGAATGCTTCGGCACCTTCGTGGTCGCAGATATTGATCAAGTCGCAGAACGGAGATGGATGTAGATAATCAGCGAGGCGGCGTACAAGGGATCGTGATTGCCTCGATGTGGCTTAAGATCGCGCGGATCACCGCACTTCTCTGCAGGGTGCTGTGGAAAGCCGTTGTGTTCCGGAGGATGTTTATACCCTCAGAGGTGGAGAAAGCGAGGAGCACAGGACCGCAGCGGAGAGAACGAACGAGGTGCCGATGATGCGATGATCCCGACGACATGCGAGCCAACGCAGAATCCGCCGGATGAGTTCAGGTGGTTCGCAACCAAGCCAACAAGCATGCCCATTTGCGTAGTCTGTAAGACATGGTATTCGGTTGAACCAACACACGAAAAGGGGAACGTAGGAGACGTGTACGGGAAATTTAGAGTTCCGTAAGTCCACGTCCAGTTCGGCCCACTGTGTCAAAGGAGCTTCTCTCTTCGAGAATCGTGCGATAATTGTATTTGTGTTTCAGTTTGATATATTCACGAGAACATGGAAGTCAGAACACTCTCGTACTGTCTCTGGTTGCACCGAACTCACAAGTTTTGATAAAATCAACCACAGCGCCTACCTTCTCTATGATTCCCTGGGGTGCGAAGATTCGCCTCGTGAGGAGGCCTGCGATGTTTCTGTCGTTCTGTTCGAGACGTCTTCGAGATTTTTGAGGTCATTGCGATCGAACTAGCGAACGGCAGAACAGGAAAATTGGCAAGCGCTTCTGGATTAAAAATTAATGCTGTGACT